>JAOVYW010019404.1:0-31835 GCA_025775045.1 Hiodon tergisus | reverse complement strand
GACTTAATAGTATAAGAATAATTACTCTTCAGGTGGATCATTCAATACTCAAAGAGGTTTATACACTTCCCTTCCTGAAATATATTTTAGTTCGAATAAAGTTTCACTTACGAATGTCTGTGTGGTGTGTGACCCTTGATTTCCGTAGAGCTCTTTCAGCTGGTTTTCAAACTATTTCCCCCTATCGTGATAAATTTTTGGATGCCAATCTTCGGAGCAAAGTTATTTAATAGTTTATCTGGTGCTGACTCGTTAGTGGTGACAATGACTTGGGCGAGTGGTTAACGACTCGAATGTGCTCAAAACCGACATTACTAGGGGTTTGACTCTTTGCTTAACAGTTATTTATTTAATTCAATTCTATATTCTTCTGTTTGATATTTTATCAAAGAGCTATTTTGGTTTATGTCAAACAATTTGATATGATACAGTGAACTGTGATTCAGACTTATTTTTTCTATAAAACAAAAACAAAGTTTCTCTCAACGGACCTGTCAGGCTTTTGGAGAGGTGCTGTGTGGGCAAGCCTCTGAATGTTCTTCAGTTTGCCACAAAATTCCGTTCCACACAGTTGCCTCAGGCGCATATAGAGAGCGGTCAGAAATGAGGGCTCTATTTTGGTGAACATAGCCCTAATGCAGGAAATAGGTGCTGGCAAGTGCCCAAGATTAATTTTCAAGATGTGTTACGGTGGAGCCAGCACAAACAGCAACTGTTAGAGGGTCTGGCTTACAATATTGTGTGGTGACAGTATAACCAATCACAACTGTTTTCCTATGTGGCAATGCGATGATCTGCTATTCATGTATTGCATTTCAAATGCTCCACTGAATGATTTGTTTGGAAAGAACACATTGTACACATTGCTCATTAAATATAAAACTGATGTAAATTGGCTTCGGTTATAATATACACTAAAAATATATATTTATATTGTAAATCAGTGCATATGGGTATAAAGTCTATCAAAAAAACTTTTAAGGTTTTTATTAGCAGTAAGTAAAGGGATGCATTTTTTTATGAGAATAGTTTAACTTTCTGCAAGTCTTCCGAAATAGACATACCTCAACAGGCTTTTTTAAAGTAGACGGTTGAAAGAGGTACTTCCTTGAGGTCATCCTGCGAGTCCTTCGAAGTTCTACTTTTAGTAAACATTGTTTTCGAAGCTACTAATATGAAAAGACACCCATCCCTTAGCAACTGTCAGACACCATTACAACTGGAAGAGATAGAGTTAGTGCTGTCTTATGTGGACACCAAAACCTGAGTGCTGATCAAACTAAATCTGCAGAAAAGCGTAACAAGTTGTTCACAGCGTGACTATACCGCAGTCCTATCTGTAGCTAGCACCTGAAGCTATTGCATCTCCATGAATTAGTAGATCCAATGCGCCAAAGAACTCCAGTTGTTCTGCAGGCAAAAGAAAGCCACGCAGACAAGGAGAACTCCATGCAGATGGAGAAATTCAAACCCAGGACCCTGGAACTGTGAAGCAATTATGGAGAGTGGTGAGGTACTGTGCTGCCTATGTTAATCTGGTATCTAACCCAAACAGGTTTAAAAACAAAGCCCATTCCTAACTCAGCCATGAATTAGTTCTAAACACCACAATCACCGAAACTATTAACCATTCAGCCATCAAACTCAGGTATTGTTTTCGGTCCTTCTACGTTGCCCATTATCCGATAGCAGCAGTAAACTTGGTTTCCTGCATTCCTCCACTCGTTGCAGATTAGAGTAGTGGGTAACAACTTATCCATGCTTCACTTGCCTTTTTGTTCAAATGCTTCAGGGGCAAGCAAACATACAAGAGCCCCCGACCCCAATAAAATGGATTTGTAAGAAGTTCACCAGTTGTGATATGGTATGATCCCATGGTATCAGGCAAAATAGACAATATATCCCATAGTTATGGAGCATATTTCCAGGATAGCCAATAAGCAAGGGAGGTAGATTTTATTTAAATACACATCTGGATATCTGTGCCTCTGGGAGACTGCAAAATTGGAAGTTTTTTTATTTATTTATTTTTTTTAAGTTCCTTTGGTTGTAGCGGCAGCGGATATTAATACTATGCCTGTGCCCTTAACCACCTCCAGCTCTCTTAAAAGAAGAGACTTGTTCAGGTTTGTCTCAGTGCACTTTCACAAATGTTGCCTGTCCTTTAAACACCACAAAAAAAATTTAAACAAAAAATTAAATAAAAGCACACTTTATGAATCAAACTTTGAATGTGGCTTGGATCTACAACACTAATTTTTTAAAATTTTTATAAAATGTCCCTGCTTCTATGTGAAGCAGGAAAAGCACAGGACCAGATCAATGAGTACTAGTTCTATTTTGCTTCTGGAAAATGTATCCAGGTCACAAATGTGAGCCCAGCCCCGATACAGTTGCCTGCCAAATTAATTAGATTTTGTGACAGACTAAAGGTAGTTTAATAGTTTGACTCCTTTAACACAGACAAGAGGGAAAAACAAACATCTGGTATAAGGACGGGAAAAAAAAGAATTTTAATTGACGTGATGTTACACCATATATTTTTTATAGATGTACACTGGCCTGTGGGGAGAACACTGCCTTCATGGCTACACAAGCTGCGTTTGGTACAAGTGTCTTCTAAATGAACACATGAGAAAATCTTAAGCTCAAGTAAGCTCAAAAAGAAACAGCCCAGCAAGAGGTTTTTTTTTATTGATTTCGCAGCTAAAAAGGCTGTGGCATGGGCTACATTATGTACAGTGCACCAACAGCAAACTAAAAGAATTTAGTGCACCATTTCAGCCAGTTAGAAAACCGAGAGTGAGACACAGGAGACCATAGGCACACCATAAGGCCTTCCTGAGAGAGGGAGCAAGATTTAAGGGTTGTGTGGGGGTTAAATTCAACACCCATACACAGCTGAATGAGATGCCCTTAAGAGTGACTTAACTGCATAACTAGTATCAAATTCACAAAGCTCTAAGAGGACCAAGACTGTGGCAAACAATGCATAACAGGGCCATCCCTTGTATCAGTTAAGCGGAATTTAAGTTTAAAATAAGTTTCCTGTATATTGATAAACTGCTGGAACTAAAAGAAAACCAAACATTGTATTAAACACCAACAGCCAGGTGTTGGTAAGCTACCACTTCCGTTTGCCTTTACCAGAAAGATGGCATTTCGTGCTTTGGATGTAAAAAGTCTGACATAAGTGAACTGCTACAGTTATTACTCAGTAATAACAGCACCAACTCCAAGTTATCTGAGGTTCTTGTAAGAAAAAGATGGGGGGGTGGGGGGGGCAACTATATGAACAGACTCGTCATTGAGTTTGGAAGCAAAGAATATTTCTGGTACTGCCGTCTCACCCTTATAGGCCTCTCCCCTTTATTTAAGGAAAGAATCAAGCTTTTTCTGTATGTTGTCAAAAGAGTCCATTCCCATGTAGTCCACCTGGCCTTGCTCCCACCTCTGCTTGCGCTCCTCTGAGGAGATGGGTGGTTGTGCTTGAGAAACATGAACGTATTCCACTTCATCCTTGAAAAGAAACCAAAAAAGGTCAACAGAAGACACATTTCACAGCCAAGTGAATAATAATAAGGTTTGACTCATAACACCACAAATGCATTACAGTGCAAGAGAGCAAAGGTGGCATTCATTGTACATGTCAGGACAGCCCAGATGTTGGCATGACGCAACGCTAACCCTGAAGTAGAATTTTATTTCTCACAAGCGTCAGCCACCCATCACTGACCTGACACCACTTCAGGCGGAGAGGTTTCGAGACCCACTCACCGTGTCACAGCCGGAGTCAAAAGGCTGGTCCCCGTACTGCTTGGTCAGCATGGGCACCACTGTCAGGGAGAAGGTGTCCCACCACTTTAGCAGAAAGTCAGGGTGTGTGGAGGACTCCTGGACATCCCCCCGCACACGTTTGGCCTTTGTGTCGTACGTGTAGCTCCATGGCTTCATCTGCCCAAGGAAGTGGACCACCTTGGCATTGCCACCGTACCTGGGACAAGCAGGGGGACTGCTCAATGGTTTGTACAATTTTAGTCAACACTTTCAAATCAATTAAAAATTATTTTGAGATGGTCAAAGTTTAAAGCTCTCATGAATGAAGCTAAACATTTAAAAGGGACATAATCAGATAGAGCAAAACAGCCAAACAGGACAAACAAACTATACATGTAGCAACAAGACTTTGCTCAGTTTCAACAGCTGACTAATCCATTCTCTTAAAAACAAAAAACCTATTGGGACATAATTATGCTAGGCAACACGCCTGGTTTTAATGAGCCACAAATGTTTTTTTACCCTTTGTTGATCACATAGCCATTCACGATATTCAGTGACAGCTTCAAACACAGATACGCGTCAACAGGCACTCCTCAGTATTCCTCAGCCAGAACTCACTTTCCCCACATATCACAACGCACACGTAAAATGGAAGGGGCCCAGTACTTTGGAAAAATTGTGATGTCATGATTGGATGGCGATCTTAGAACAGCTCGATGGAGGCCACCTGGCGTCTAGCTCCATTCTGAACAGCTCTACATGGCTGTGCGAAAGGGGCCTTGAAGTAAAGTGTTCTATTTTGGGTTCTGTTGAGGTAGGGGGTGGGGGTGGCCTAGCTTACAGGCAGTGGATCCCCTAGTCTCTGGTAACCTGATGTCAAGTATTGAGCAAGATTTCATGAGACCATGGATCCTTTAGCACCATCGGCTAGGTTTTTAAAACGTAATGCACAAAACCAGGTCATTAAGACAAATATTAAACAAGACAACTTACTGTTTAAATGCTGGAAGGTAAGAATAGATTGCTATGCTGCTTAGGTTGTAAATGAAAGGAAGATGTTTCGATATGTCAGCTGTTGCCCAGTTACTGAAGAAGCCATTTAGAACTCCCTGATCCCCACCTGTTGAATGGAAAGACATGAGTATGCAAAAGACAAGGCACATCGAATACTCGATCCAAACAACTGTAGATAAGCTTAGTAGCGCGTGTTTCAGAACCAATCTTGGCATGCGTTACATTTTCCTTCAGTTTGAGGGGGGAGGAACAAAAAAAAACAAACACACAACACCAATTAGAAGCATGCAAAACCCATCCTCAAACTGCACTAAACAAAACTGTACCAGGAGCCAATATGGCCATTATTGTCCCAGGAGGTTGTTGCTTGTAAAGATCTTGACCGTGAACAGCTCACCCAGTAGAAAACAAATGGAAACACCTCCCATTTAAGATGTAAATTAATGCAGTACAGCCACAATGGAAACTGAAGGTAATCTTAAGGTTTCCACATTGGTCAATATTAGACCAGTCAAGGACAAGACTCGGATCCCACATGAGTACAGGGGGACAGATTAAATAATGGTGTAACTTTTTGTACCAATTCGAAGTGTGCAATAACACGTTTAGTTTCAAAATGTCAACGGCTACAGTTTTTAAACCCACCCTACCAGGCTAGGGATACAAACCATTGAAAGTTTTAATGGGTAAACTTGGCCTGACATTTTTAATAAATGCTGGATGTTAACTTGCGTACCAAAACAAATTTAAAAGCTCATTTTTAAAATAAATCAGATACAACCTAGCAGCTACAGTGAATCATTTTAAATGTGGCTATTGATTTCTACTTCAAGGGGAGTTGGAGGAGGGGCAAATGGGCAGGGGCCCACGAGATCAGTCATACCCATTTCATACCAGACTAAAAGGCTGCAACTCACATTGATCGAGTAGATCAGATACAGTCAGATACAAATATGAAACCCAAATCACAAAAAAAATAAAACCAGCATTTAATGCAGACTCCAAAAAATAGATACTTACAAGGCAGAAACATGAGACCTTCCAATCCATGTAAATTTTTATGCCAAATTTCAGATAACACTAATCAACCTACAGCATCATGCTGCTCAATAGAAACTACAAAGCTTTAGCTCACTTCACTACTAGAGCCATAATGGCCACAGAACAGGAGCAGTTTCAATGCATCCTGGATTAAATGCCAGAGCTATAACGGAGGCTCATCTGTATGAAACTCTAAACAGCCCCAGCCAAACCACAGGGTTACATTCATGAAGCTGGATAGATTTGGCAGCATTGTTTGTGAAGCATGCCGAGCAAATCCTCAAAATCGAATCCAACAAAACTTAATCTTATACCATTCTTGCAAAATAACTTTAGTCAATGCCTACGCTTCTCTCCTGATTAGCATGTGCCTCAGTGGAGTATACTAGGGGCCTGTGCAAACCATCAAAAGTTTAGTTTAAAACAGGTAAAAAGCCACTTGAATCTAGGTATTAAACACAACCGATGAAATGTCACGTCCACCACTTTTTCTGAGAAACAATGAAGCACAAATAAAGTAAAGCTTAGCGCAAATTAAAAAACCCTTGTACCAACCCATGTGTGATCAAGAAAGCTCTTTGGGTTGCAAAGGCATTTTGAAAAAGTTGACTGCCATGTACAGTAACTTCTACCATTGATATACAGGCAGTTTCGTTGTGTGATCCCTGTAGCCTGTGAAGTTCAAGCAAGTTGTACTAGTTTAGAGCAGATGCAGCTGAAGACGAAGCTCATAAGCGTCTTGCACTCAAGCAGACGAGGTAACCCCAATGAATTCAGAGTATTTTGCACCACCAGTGTTTAATCCATCTAAAATACTCACCATTAACCAGATGCCTGTCATTAACAATTGTATCAAGAGTTTATGCCCACAGACAGAGCAGGCTGTGTGAATTCACACATGATTTGTTCTGAAGGGCTGAGGGTGTAGCCACATTCTTTCCGATTTTGAAAACTGAGCAAAACCACCAGAGGTCCTGCCAAAGCCGGAAGGCTAACAGGGATGGTTGCCAGTGAAATGTAAATTCACAGATTTGAGTTAAGTTGCTTTGACATGAAACCAAATGCTTGGAATTACTGGCATTAGATTTAGTGTACAATAGGATAAAGAGAAAAAAAAATCATAAATGATCAACCATCATTCCAGAAACAAGAACAAAAAAAAAAGATTTTTGCCAACATCTGACATTCACAGTACAAGAATCCATAATTCAAATGAGAAAATGCTTCCCACCAATAAATGAACAGTATTCTAGCATGAAACCCTGGGGTAAAGCATTTTAAAATAGCCACACCATCACTATCCATTTCACAAAGCAGAAAACCCCACAGGGTTTTCTAGATGTCAGCAACTCCTTAACATGGCTGCCTAAACGTCTATGGGATGATCAGTTATGGGCAGGAATGTGTCCCTATCCACCAGAAGTTTAACTTGGCATTGGATGAATCACTCGGAGCTCAGATCACCTCAGGGTAGAACTACGCCAATAAAAGAAGTTATTGAAACCCTTACCTTCAATTATGGTTTCAACATAACTTAAACTACATCATAAAAATTAATTCCAACAGAGGGGGGCGCTTCCATCTACTGAGGGGGGTGCTTAAAGGTCAAAAACAACCAGTAGACTTTACTAACGTATGAAGGAATCTCAATGCTAAATATACTACTGTATTACCAGTTAGCATACCAGGCAATGGACAAGTCTTTCAGAGACAAAAAACCTCACTTACAAATCAAACTCTACGTACCACAAGCGGGAGTGGATAGTGATAGGAATGGCATGAGACAGGGAGTCATTAATGCAGGCCAGGAGCAGTTTTTCCATTCCAGCATTTTTTATAAACAATTTAATGAGGGCCAACCTTAATGAACAGTCGATTTTCAATTTTTTGTACAGCAGCCCCAACTGTGCTCATGAACAAAACAAAACTGCCATTACCCAAACTAATTGGTCACTTAATGATTTCACAGGCTCTTGGGGTAGAGTGCTACTTTTGGCCAAACTAAAACCCAAGAATAGACTCATTGTAAACTTTTCATAGAGCAAGTCAATAGTCTGATTTATATACATTTTCTTTTTTCATGTTTTATGGGCAAGTTAAATAGTTCCTGACAGTCAACTGCTTCATATTCTGTAGTTATACCACACCTTATATTATACATTCCATGCACATACTACAAATTCAACACCCCCCATCCACTCAAAGACTTGCCTTTTCTTTGCACATATCAAGGCCAAGAAGCTTGGATCAAAACAAAATTCCATTACAAAATACCTAAAGGGGGTCACTTAATAAAAATAGGCCTTAGCCACGATAAATGAGAATGCCTTGAAAGGGCTTTTTGTTTCCAGTACAATCCACAGCCGTCAACAAATTTGGTAGAGCCATAACCTGGTGCTAGAATGCCAGCTCTATTATGTAATGCCACAGAGGACCATTACTGGTTTTCCTCAGGAGAAAGGTCACATTATTTAAGTCCGAATATGATGTGGATGGGGGGGAAAAGAAAAAATGAAGAGGCCAGAGGGGATCTGAAGCAGTAACAGTTTGAATAGGAAACAAAATCTCCAAGACGTACAAAAAATAAACACGGTGGTCTCTGTTGTAAGGTAACCCCAAACCAAGAAGTGGTGTTCCTGTTCCCCACTCTAACAAAATAAACAAAAAAATTTGTAAGTAGTTTAAAGCATTGACACAGGTATGGACATGGACTTGCCGTCAAAGCTGCCGTGATCTGTGCAGAACTTGAGGAGCTTCCCGTAGGTGTCATTGGAGGGACGAAACACAAACACGCCAGAGTTGAAGCAGTCAGGCCAGCCAGGGTCCGGTGCAGCAGATAACTCCTCTCTATCAAAAAGCTCATCCACGTTCGACAACACCTGTGGGATAAATAGAACACTAAGAAACTCAGTTTATGTACGCGTTACAGAACACGCATCAATCTTAAGCACAGCTTCATGCAACACACTTCATCACAAGTATACATCAAGCACTTCATGATATTGATCCATCCTGTAATTTTAAAGCCATTTACCCGAGTACGCATCTTAAAGCCAAATAAGACAGAAATGAATAAAACTTAAATTAAAAGTCCTGGTTGCAGAGACTACAATTGTCAGACAGAAGCCAGCATTGAAGTGTCCCTGGGAGACCCTACCAAGCTTGGAGGGCCATAAATCAGGTGAAACCTAGGTCTAGCCAGGTTTTTGGACAACATGGCAGGACTGACCATAGTGTCCGCATCCATGAAGACACATTTGGAGTAGTGCGTCAGGGTCCAGCAGTGGAGCTTGGTGAGAGTGACACCCAGGTCCGGCCTCTTCATCATAGCCAGATGCGCCGTGTCCCCGCTGTCGAGCACATCCACCAGCTTGACCTCGTCAAAGATCTCCTGAAGAACAGCCCTGAGGGATGAAAGTCTCTTTAAAACCCTTGTGAGTTTCATTGAAGGAATACTGATAGTGTGCAGAGCAGATTACCAGAAGGGAAAAGGTGCTTTTACCCAGAAAGACACACTTCCTCAAGAGCAAAGAACAAAATGTGCACTCCCTCATTCATGCTGTGCCCTTGTGATTCTAAAAATCTTCTCTAGAAAATGCTTGAAAATCCAAAAATGGAAGTGATGAATACAACTAAACATTGTCAAGAAAGACTGAAAGGCCCTGGAATCACATGAAATTATTTTGTTATTTTTTCAGTTGAAATTAGCAGAGCTACAATTGACAGTCATTTAAATGCAAATAAATCGTGTGTGGAGCTCCATTTGAAATACCTGAAAGGACCGGACACATGGGAACCTACAAGTGCCACTAGTTTTCTGGTTGTCTTATGGTTCCGCAATGATTTCCCAAGTACCATTGCTCCTTTTGAATAGTTATCATTTGTGGCCAGTGTCACAAATGCCTGGTCTGAAAAACAATACAAATAAAATATACAAACACACATACATACATATACATATACAGCCACTGCCTTATACCCATCTGACAGGTTGTCAATAAACATGAGCATAAGACTGCCTTTAAGATCAAAGCCTTACAAGCAGATTCTTCCACCTGATGTTTTTGTAAATGCAAGACAATTTTGACATTACCTCGATCTGGACTAACTCAATTTTATGGTGTCAATGTTGTGCTTGAAAGACACTCAAAAAGAAACAGGGGAAACTAGTTAAGCTAACCCTTTAAAAATAGATTTTACCACATTTTTCACTAACCACGGGACCCTCAATATTTTAGTTTAGGCAGCCAAAGAGTGAAAAAAAAGGTAGATAAATAAGAGCCTATTCATCACATAGGACTCTGGGTTAAAAAAAAAGAGCCAACCCCACCTCTCCTCAAATACCAACATACTTAAAATAGACCGAAACACCGAAAGTCAAGTTGCCTACGCACTGATCACAATTTGTACTGGGTTCTCTTTACAATAAATATTTAAGATGCAATAACTATTCTTAACAAACTGAAATTCCACCCCAACCAATGACACTTAGTTGGCTCTAATTAGTAGACATTTTGCTAGATCTTTAGTTAGAGCCAGAGTTAAGTTGACGATTAGTTTCGATTAAAAGCAATCCTATTAAAAAGTCATACAGCGAAGCACCACAGCTCTTAGTTTAGGTTTCAATCATAAGTCAGAGAGTAATGGAATTAAAATGTGCAGAAGCACCAACATGTCGAATTAGCCATCTGGCCATAATGGAAGCAGATTTTATTCTACGCTTTAAAGTTACAGAATGAAAGGCGTGCTTAATCCATAGGATAAATGCTATAGTTTATATAGATGTTTAACACCTGACCTACCATGTTTTAGGTGTCAATTCAGACCGAATGCAGATCCATGCGTACAATGTCAAATATCATTTAGATCGGAGACTCCGAATCATGCCTTTTTTGTTTTTGCAAAAGCAATAGCTGAAAACAGCTGACCGCATGTACGTAAGTACATTAGCCAAAGCGGAAAGAAGTACAATTTCCGCTTTGAGATTCTCAGACATTGAGTCGTTATACACAGAAGGAATAAATGGTTATATGCATGTCGGTTAAAAAAAGAAGAACAAAACATAATTAAAATAACCGATTCGACAGAGCCGATTCGCGGGCCCATTCATCTTCCTTGAGATTCAACTACTGCACACTACAAAACTTGAAACAAAAACACAGAAAACTGCACTTAAAGTGATATTATTTGTACATAGTAAGCATTCAGAGACGAATTGGTTACTCTAGAATTGACGTGTTGAAATTGCGCGAAATCAAGAATTCAGCCAAAACAGCTGGGTGGGGAAATGAAAGCAGTATGTGTGACAACAACATACCTGCCATGGTTGGTGAAAACTTAAAGGTCCTCAGCAGGCCAGACCCTATAAACTGGAAGAAATACCGAAAGAAAGGTTCACTCTAGGGTCGTAGATTTATACAAGTCGGAGTACCCACTTTACATACTCCGAATCACGTGATCGCTTCCCTTCCAGCACACACCCACCGTGTGTCCACAGTTCTCCGCGCACAGGGAAGCTGACTACAACTTCAAACAGCGCCTAACTTGCAATTATTATACGTTGCTGATCCTCACACCCGTCCTCAATTTTTTTAATTGCGAAAAAACTTGCACATTTAAAGTAGCGAACTTGCAATGCGCTTATGTAGTATAACAATAGGCTTGCTTGTCCTATCGATATAATCATGAAATCACGATACAATTACTCAAATAATAATCTAGTTTACTCTTAAGTTTTATATGTATAATATGTTTTGTTTTTTTTAACTGGGTCGCATTCTCCTAGATGATGATCTTTTGAAAAAATTTATCTACGGCCCAAACGTATGTGTGCATTAGTTATCTATAGAACTGTCATTGTGTATTTTCTTAATTTAATATTTTGAATATTCTGTCTCCATCTAGTGGCAAAATTCTTCATCAACAAATGTATTTATTTACAACAATGTTTGCACCCAATAGCCACCCAATAGGCTATTCTCGTTTACACTAGTTACCTCACAGTATTTGCCTCGCATTATCATGTCCTTCATTTATTGTTGAATGAAAATAAAATACCGGGCCAATGAGCTGTCGTTCTTTCTTTTTATTCTACAATAATTAGATATGTTCAATGTTAATTATAACAATATTATAGTCCCACAACACATTTACATTTACATTATTAAAACATGACAATATTTACTGCAGAAAATGTGTGTTCTCTGATAATTATAAGGCTGATAAGGATGTCAATCCAACATCAAAACTCTATAAGGTTTTTTTTTTTTTTTTTATCGTAATGACGTACGAATTACAGTGATGTTGTATGCAGGTTTTTTATACATTTGAGTGTGAAAAGATTTCCTCTCATACAGCCATTCTCAACTACAAACTGACGCCCTACCAAATGCTTCAACGATTTAACTCGGGAAATTTGTCATAGCCTCCCTTAGATTAGTATAGCTAATACGTAATTAAACAAATTCCTCATGCAAATGATGAACTCATCATCCGGAATAGAAGACAGACTTTCACCTTCACTTCCACTGATCCGATGTGCTTGGCGCCATTGGAAATCTACTTAATGACCTGTCCAACTTGCTACTGTGTACTTGGAAATTGAGGGTCAATACGTTACATCTAATGAGACATATCCTAGCAGCTTGGAGTTTAGCATGCTCTCAACTTCAGGTTCAGAACGAAAGGAGGAATGTCGGAGGGTTAAACTTGAAGGTAATCTATAGGGTTCTGTGTGTTGGTCGCATTTGAGTGACAGCTGATGCTTTGTGGCTGACTGTAAACAGCTATCTACATGAAAATACTGTTTTAGGACATATCCATAGCCCAGGCAGTTTTCTTACATTTGTTTGTGCAGAGAAGGGCTAGAGGGCTAGAGGCGGTACTGAAGAGAAAAACCTGCCATGCGTAGACCTCTGGTGGACCATCCCTGTTTGTGCTCCTTCAGATGAACTGCAGTAATGGCCTGTCCGCTGGAAGTAACCTTGCCTGGTGAAACATTGCCTTGATGTCTCTGGTTATGACTACAGGATGTTGACGGAATCGCAGGAGGACACCTAACAGAGAAGAGCTGAGGGTTGGCCCTAGGAGGAGCTAATGAATGTAGTGATAAGCCTTTACATTAGAATGAACAGTTTAAGACCAATCAATCCTTTGACTGTTCAACTGCATATAGGCTCAGCTTGGACACATATCCTCCTTTCACAAGCTTAATTCACTGATCCATCATATACTTTAGCTAGCTCTGGATCTCTACCTAAATCTCTTCCTGTGCGTCTAAGGTTAGACAAAACCACCTCTGTAGGGGCTCTAAAGGATGGTGCATCTTGTTACCAGAGAAGAGGTGTAGCATAGGTGCATAGTCTTGGGTGTTCTTGACCTCCCGATCCTGCCTCGATTGAGACATTAATTTCTCACTTTGATACAGGTGCGTATCTAACTTCCATAACCTTTGGGATTTTCCATCCAAGTTGCATGTGTACTGCTGGCCAACTGTTTGGGCTGAGTCTGATCGATTCCTTAGCTGTGATTAAACCCATATAGTCTCTAATAAGTACAAGGTGGTTAAACCCTTTGGAAGGGCTGCAGTGGGATGTCCCTATGGTGATGGTAGTGCCATTGCAGGGCCTCTAGGTTATTGGGACTGTTCTGCAAGTGACAGGCATGTTAAATTAAAGGCCTCTTTGATGCTGTAAATCTGCCCTGGTTAGGACAAGGGGGAACCTTGAAATCAAATGATGATCCCCACTAGATGTGTAACATCCTGGCAAATTGTCCTAAATGCCAAAGTCTCATCTGTGCCCCTAAGGTTCAGGTCTTGGATCACTGCTGTGAGGATGATGGTTCACTCTGAAAATTGCATCAGCTCTCTTTTCCCTTTTCCCAGCCTGTTGAGTGTGTTCAATTGACTTGGTCCTGTGAGGCTAAAAGTAGATTGCTTTAAGATATATCTTGTCGCAGTCTCCACAAACCTTTTTTAGAGTACACTCTTTGTGTCTGTAACATTAATATTATCAGACACAAAGTAGCATTATCTCTGACACTCACTGAGGTTGTCTACCTTTGGGTAGTCAGTGAATGCTCATCACGTGGCTTTTCAGCATAGAAGCTTGCTCGTGGTGGTGGGAAGTAATAGCAGAACTTTCTGGCTAATGCTAAATTCTCTCTTGCTGACGTTTTGACATACCATACCTTCTGGGCCTTCTCCAGGTTCTCCATAGCCTCCTCATAGTTCTGCTCCAGTCTGTAACGCATCTGTAAAACTTAAGATTCAAGTCTTTTTGCAGCGCGCAAAAGATCCAGGGAACCGTGAACAGATCTGCCATATAATAGCTGAAAGGGGGTGAAACCAGATAAAGAGGCGTAGTCACAGATAACAAGAATGTACTAGTTTCTTGCAGTGCTTTTTTTTCCAGAGAGCCAACAATGTTCAATTATCTATTCTCTGAAATAGCGTAGAAACGACAGGCAAAGGGTACAATAGAGACTTTTCTGATCTGCAAGCTAGTACTGTGCATCCTGGTACATTGTTGATCAAAATAAATGGGTTTCTAACCCGCAAATAGGTTGAAGTGTTTGGCCCACAGTGGTCCACAGTGACATGGCACAACAAGTAGATTCTCGTCAGGCCCAGGCACGTTAAGATTGTTATTGTTATCTTCGATTAAATTAATTTCACCCATCTTTAACGATAGAGTACTTCTCCTCTCACCCTTTAATGCCTTCTTGAAAAGTGGAGCAAGAGTTGGATCATCGCTTTGTAGCATCAATCATCATTCAATATCAGTCTGTTGGTCTGACTGTTTTGGACCTTTGTCCTCCCTCACATAGTCTAATGCAATGTCTGGGAGGGTTCGCTCCTGCTTTAGACTGAGAGTGAGTAACTACTGGACAAAAGACCTGGTCCGGCAGAACAGGAAAGTGTAATCCAATTATTAAATCACTAGGTAAATGGTCCATAATCCCAACAGATAACATAAAAACCAACAATAATGTTGACCTCTCGCAACTGTCCATTAGACAAAGAAGAGTTACAGGGGCTGGTAGAGTAATGGTGCACCAGTCAACCATATCAAGAACTCTGAATTAAAACTGGCCTGTATAGGAGGGTGGATAGAAAGAAGCCGTTACTCAAAATGTACTATCTGAAATTATGCCAGTCACCCAGCTGGGATGTGGTAAAAGGTTTTGTGGTCAGATGAGACCAAGATGGAGATTTTTGGCTATAATTCAAAGCTCTATGTGTGGCGCAAGCCTAAAACTGCCTATGTCTCAAAACCCAACATCCTATACAGTTCAGTATGGTTGTGGTAGCAATGGAAATGTGTGAAAATCAGCTGTTTTACTGGCAGATGTGAAGCAACAGAAATAGCAGTTAAAAGGGACTTACATATTTGTGATGGCAAAAAGAAACGTATTTAATTATTTTTATGCAGCCACATATTAAACTAACAATTAACCTTCTGTTTGTAACTTCTCTTCCAAACACAGCCGATCGCCAAGAACTGTGAAACACAAATCGGCGACTATTCTTACTCCGCTGAAACACCCTCACACACCATTAGGGCAATACGTCGCAGTGGCTGAAACTAAGAACTCATGGCTTTGGCCTCAAAATATTAGAGAAGCAGGGCTTTTGCATAATTGTAAGCCAATTTTTAATTTAAATTCAAAGTTTCTCTCTATTTGGCCATTTTGCAACGGTGTTGCAATATTTACATCGACATCTGGAAAATGAACACAGTGCCAAAGAATAAAAAAACCTTATAGTTTCCTAACCCTAATAGTTTTAAAGCACTGCACCAAAATAGGTCATTGTAGCAGACAAGAGCATGGTCGACCCGAGAGCAGCTGGAGAACAAGGCATTGGGGGAATGGATCAGCCTTTTATTCAGCATGTTTTACACAAACATAAAGATTTAGATAAACAAAAGAAACCAATGATCCACAAACCGTTTTCACAATGACGTAACCATCTTTCTATCCAGCCTCTCTTCTCTTGGAGCTAGCTTTACTGGCTCTTTAAAGGGACTGGAATTGTTGGCACCTGAGTGTGATTACCATTAGTGGAACTAGACTCAACAACAAGGTTAAATTAGTGGGCGTGACCCTCCCTCTCAGCATTGCTGCCAGTCCATTGCCCTGTTGGAGAGGGCGTGGCTGCCAGCTGCGTGCCACCCCCTATCCCCCCCCAGAATTTGGCCGCATGGCCCAGTGGAGGCGAAGACCCACCAGGGTCCCGCATGGCCTTACAACCTCCCCCAGGGGCCTGGGTGCTGACCATCCACAGACCAGATGCCCTATATCACAGGCTGTGCCCAAGAGGGTTCCTCCGATTCCTCTTCCAGGGGTTCTTCTGTCCTGGGGCTTGGGGCTCGGCCGCCATCCAGGCCGCCCACAGTTCCCCCAGCCTGTCCTCTACTTCCCCGTCCACTTCCGGTCCCGCTCCCTGGCCTGGGCCCGGGCGTGTGGTGTCCCTCTGCCAGGGAAACTTCTCCACTCACTCCCCTACTGAGGCTGGCAGCAGGGAGTTTTCCACCCGTCATTCTGCCGCCCGCCGTTGCTCATATTTCCACAGTGGGCAGCAGTCTGGCCCGTGCAATTTAAAGGGCAGGTAATATAATACCAGGTGCAATACGAGGTTCAATTAGAGGGTGTCGCCCTCCCTCTCAGCACCAGTTCATTGTCCTGCTGGTAAAGACGTGGCTGCCAGCTACATGCCACAGTCATGTTTTCACAGGGGTAGTGCAGAGCAGCCTTGGCCTCCTGACTATGCCCGATATTGTCTGATCTTGGAAGCTAAGCAGGTGTTGGCCTGGTTAGTACTTGGGTGGGAAACCACCCAGGAATACCAGGTGCTGTACGCTTTTCCGCCTTGGGTTTGCAATGCTGTGGTCTCTGAGCCAGTCCCTAGCCTGGATAAAGGAAGAGGGTCGGCCAGATGGATGCAGATACACCGGTTATAAAGTGAAAAGACTGCTTTGAACACCAATAGGCATTGTGCCTGTGGATCTGAAGAAGAGAGTACAGAGGGGTGTTGAGCAGTTGTAGTGGGAATAAATAAAACCGATGGATGAAGTAAAACCTCAACCTTAAGTTTCCACTGTAACAGAGAGAATGATTCAACGTTACCACAATCTGAATGCCCAACGACTTCCTCACAGAATATGTGTCAAAAAATGGACTGTAAATGGTTTGGGCACATTAATGGTGTTTCTTTTTTAGATAATGTACAACATGTCAAGATTTTTGACATATTAAAGGATTTTTAAAATATTATGTTAGATAATATTGTTTTTGTTATAATTAATTAACGACATACATTTAGCGGATTTGTATTTCGCTATTGTATTTCGTATTTCAACCTTAACGGTTGTATATATAAATTTACTAATATTATATTATCTACCAATAGATATTGCACGTTTGTATTTTATTACAGAATATATCTAAATGTTTGTATAGTTATGAGTCAGATGGAATTTTAAAAGACTAACATTTAATGACATAATGGCAATGTTTGCAAGTTTCATACATCGCTTAAACACATGCTGCACCTTAAAATAAAATGTTATTTTTGTTAATAGTTTTGTTTCATACAGCTTGCACAAACAAAAACAAAAGTTTCTTCTATAAATGAATGCAGTGAATAAAATGTGTGTTCTGTGTGTCATGTCACTTTTCAACATTTTTTTTGTAGCAATACAGAAAAGTTAGCCAACATTAGCAGATAACTGGCTGCTGATAATAAAGATCTGATTAAATTGTGTTGAACATATTTATCATCTGATTGTTTGAGATGCAATGCCTCCAATTCTTGGTAACAGTGTATGACCATGACATCTGGAAAGCTAATTTCAGCTGGTGCTTTTTTAAGTTGTGTCACCTCTCCAAACTATTTAAAAATCTCTCCAAAATTTGAATATTTCACCATCTTACTACTAAGCGACAACACTCTGCTATGTCATATAACAAATTTGCTTCTGATGACATTTCAATGCGTTGGTTACCAAAGAAAAAATAATAATTTGTGAAAAGAGAAACAAATCAGAAATGAAGAATTGAGATGGTGGCATTTTAGATTTTAGGATACTTTATTATGTGCTTTCAGAACAATTTGAATCCTTCTCAGTAGAGGTTCTTTTGCACATAGGCGGCAATGTATTTGACGGCCAGCATGGTCTCCTCACAGGTAGGCTTGATCTCTGACTCTGGGAGCAGGAAGCCATAGCGTCCAGTGTCGCGCAGCTCAAAGGTGTAGGAATACTTCACCCCCAGATCATAGGCCCAGTCATCAGAACCCCCGGCTGCAAGGTCTGGAAAATACCACAGATGAAAGTCTCTAATAAGACTGAGATCCCTTCACGAATGAGCAGCCAAATCGGATACTAATCACAGACCATAGCTTGGTACTGAGTATGCCAAATGCCCAAATTCAGAAAAAAAGAAAAAAACTACACTTAAATTGATAAACATCAAACACACAAAACCCTGTTAAGGAAAAGCAGAGGCTTGTTGCCAATGAAAAACCTGTACTACCATACCTAGTTAACTGTAAAAAAAAAAAAGTGGATTCCCTTCTGTACTTACAGATTGTCACAGCTCCTGGGCCACTGGTGTAACGGGTGCCGTACAGACTCTTGAGAGCGTTTGCAGCTCCTTCAGCGACACTCATCTGAGAGAGACAAGAGACGAGAGAAACGAGGCCATATGCGCCAGCTCAGGTGGAGGAACAGTGGTGCTGTTATCAGCTGAGAGACACAGCTTGACTGGGCACCTTCACACTTCCTTGAGTAGGCCTATGTACCGAGGCTTGTGAACAAGCTCACTACTGACAGTGACATCACTCCCTTAGGTCTTTGGCTTAATGAGCTAATCGTTTTGACGACCCGAGTTCGATTCCTGGTTAGAGTGGGTGGAGGCCCGTGGCAAGGGGAATTGAAAAGGATGTGTTACATTTACAAGAAGAAAAGTAATGGACTGAATATGTTAAGCAGCTGACAAAATGTGATAAGGCAAAAGGACGGAAGGAAGGAAGATAAGCATGAGCAACAAGAGTGAGAATATGAATATGTGGAGATATGGACATGGCATCCACAAAAAAAAGCTAATGTGGTCTGCAAGTTTTTCCTGTGATGCTCCGGCACTAACAAATCTCTTTTGCCAGCTAACAAACAAAAGCCAATTACTGACTTGTGGAATGTTTGTAACAGTATTTACAAAGTAGTTACTTCAGAAAAACGTATGTACTTAATTAGTGATATCTTGCATGGTACTTACACTGTTCATAATGAGTAACACTTTCCTTTGCAATCTACTTGAGTACACAATTATATCAGATTTGCAGTGAAATTGTTACAGTGTAACTATAAATAATTGCATGCATTTAGGCAGCAACTACCATGTAAATACAAAAAAACAGAATTTCAAGACACATAATATAAAGCTTTTCCTTAACTTCTAATGTTGATTAGGCTGCTGAAAACATACACTGTTAATTAGGAACACTATAAGAGCCATCATGTTCATTGGCTGTACACTGGGTAACATGGCACAAGGTACAGGCCCCTACCAGCTCGCTGTGGTGGGCGGCCAGCTGAGTGGTATAGGAGTAGGGGAAGAGCAGCAGTTGAGAGTAGGAGTGGATGGTCAGGTATGCCTTTATGATAGACTTGTTCTTGCGAATAAAGTCTGCCACTGCCTTGACCTCCACCTCGGACTCGGGGTTGGAGCCGCAGTAGGTGTCACTGCAAGGATTGCTGGAGGCTCCAGCAGCTGTGGATAGCAAAACATGTCAGGAAAGGCAAGGCAGTAGCTTTCACTTGTCTAAATGATTTGATTTTTTTACAACTGTACAAGTGACATTTGAAGTTAGAGTCAGTATAAGTTTTTTGCTAAACCTAAGCACAATTTATTGAATCCACCATCCAGAAATCGCATGCTAATTTTCGCACTGCTTACTGCCAGTAAGAATCTGTTGATGTCTAGCAATGGATTTTGCATGGTTTGGGGTTTAGTAAATTGCTAGAATATACTACACTAGAGGACTCAGATTATATACTCACTACACCAGCCGGCATTAAAGTTCCTGTTGGGATCAGCACCAATGCATGAGCTACCAGACTTCCTGGAACGGGTCTTCCTCCACATTCTGTTCTGCATATGTCAATGACAAGATATTCTAAGCACACACAGCCGAAGGAAAACAAAGTAAGATGAACTTTTAGCATTGTTTAATAATGTTGTAGTAATGTTGAAATGGGCGTGACCAGTTGCAAAAGCCTTGAGTGATTTCTGATTTAAGATACAAATGTCATGTTTGAATTTGAATTGAACCCACGCTTTTCCAGGTGAAGTCATAACCATCAATGTTGAACACAGGCAAGACAAAGACATCCATTTGGTTCAGCAGACTGGTCATCTGGGAGTCACTTCCGTAGGTGGACACAGCCTGTGGCGAGGTAAGAGTACTTATCAGTTCATCAACGGTAAAGTAAAAACTGAAGAGTTTAGGAGAAAGGAAGATAATGTATCTGTGCGCAGGACCTCTTTGACGAACCACTGACAGAAAGCGGGGGAGATCCATTCCCTGGCATGGATACCACAGTCCATGAAGATGGCGGGCTTAGTGGAGCTGGACTGCTTGCCAATCTGTGTGTGTCAGGGAAAGAGGGAGGACTGCATCAGTCCAGTCTCATCTATGACCCCTACTTTCAAACTTTTCTCCTGAACATGATTGCAGCTTCTTTGTATTAAATGTTAAAACTAGTGAGAAATAAAGCACACGGACTGTTAAATGCCACATGAGTAAATGCCAGGTTTTACAAGCATTACTTGGAAATACTTTATTCCAGAGCCAGAGTCGAGCTTACCTTCAAAAGGTGCATAGGGCGCCCCTCATAGGTGTTCCCGATCACCTGCCTGCTGATGAGGCTGGGATTGGCTGAGGAGATGGACATGATCCAAGACTGGACCTGAAAATCAGTCCCAAACCTTAAGCAACAAACACTGAAGAAAGGCTTTGAAAAACTTTACAAAAGAGAAGACTTTTTCTAATTTCCATTTCATTATTAATATTTTTTAAACATCCTTTATAAAGACCATAAATTACCCCTCTTATGTCGTCATACATTTACTTTATACTCAATTTTTGGGTTAGTTATAATGAATAGCTTTGTAATGCAAGCGACTGTGAAGTAAAATGAAATGAATTTCGAAATACATGGACTGGTCCTTACTGCATCCCAGGTATTGTACTTCATGTAGTTGTGGGACCTGGAAGAGATTCCTGAGCTGTCCAGCTGACCCTCCACCGCAGCCTGCAGGTCCTCCACTATCACCCTGCCAACAGAATGGAGCAAACATATTGGTAATACATCATTATTAAAAGATCTTGGAATAAAAAGTAATTTGAGAGCAATGGTGGGATTAAACTAATCCCCGATCAATTGTAGCTTTTCAATTAGCAGCTAGAAGGGTACTCTTACCCAAATAGTGATCTCAATTAAACAAATTAGAATTGTGGTTGTATCACCACCAGAAAACCATGTGGCCATCTAGGACTCTTAAGTATTCCCAACCCTGGTCTACAGGCTTTATCTCAACATGTGACCTTACATGTGCTCCATTTCACTCTGCAGCAGCAGGGTCTCCAGGATGTCAGAGTAAGCAGCATTCACATGGATGTCCACGTTGGTATTGACATTCACATTGTCTGGCCCGTCTGGTGCCCAAAAATCCACCTACACAGGGCAACGGATATAACAGGTTACAGCAGGTTGTCTCATAGCTTTTATGTACACATTCTATGTCTGTCATCGATTAATTCTCTATTCATTAATGTAACAATTCTACCTCAATGCTGCTGGCTATCTCCTTGATGGTGGCCACATGTTCCTCAGTCTTGGGCTGCAGGCGATAAACTCTATCCCTGAATGCAAAAGAGAAACAGAAAACACATCAACTCTGAATCCGAGTTGACAGATCACTGCAAATGTTTATTTTCTAAAGCAGATGAGATGTTACCCATCGAATCTGGTGACTTCAGCCAGAGCGACTGCTGTGATCCCTAAGAGCAGGAGGACCTTCATGTTTCCTGTGTGACCATACGTGTATGTGTGGGGCCTTTTTAAAACCGGCTCCTTTCTCAGTTGACCAATCGCTGTTTCTCAGCCAGTGCTATTATGCATCTTCCTCAACGCTATCTACTGTGCAAGCCAGCATCTGTTATTTTGAAATGTACTTCTGCTCAGTGCTCCAGATTTCAGTGATAAAACTGATATCAGTCAATAATTAACTGCTGACTTTTACATCCATGGTTTTTTCAAAGAAAAATAAAGTACCTTTTTCCAAGGACACTAGTTGACTCTGGTATTTAGATGCATGGGTGCAGACTACATTTGAAGGAAATATTATAGACCTGTAAAAAGTTACTCTGCATGTTGTGTTTTTAAATGCATACATTTTAAATGCTTCTCATGTCTATCTTTTCAGGGTCAAAGTAGTTCAGGTATTTGCAAAGGGACACATATGAGAAATTTGTCAAATTTTCATCCAGAACTGCTGAAAAATGAGGATGCACATGGTGAGAAAAATGTACGATACATTTTTGTATCTTAAGATAACTATTACTTTGTTTTATTTGGAGAATGTATTAGTCTGTGAAGACAAAGTCAACGTTGGGTTATTTCAAAACCCCAACAGTATCACTAGTTAGCAACCCTCTAAAATAAGATAATGATTATTTTGTGGAGCCTCACTGAAAAGGGTTTCATTTGGCTTTGTAGAGAATGCCATTGATAAGATCAGCTGTAGCCAGCGGAAGGTGGCCCACATGAACAGCATAATGAGGAAGGTGAGCTCTTAGTCACTGTCTGCAGCTGTATGTAATGTATTGAAATTGTATATTTACATGGGATTTCTTAGTCTGACTCTGAAGTATAAGTCCCAAGTTTCACACTACTAATTCATACAATGACACAGAGCATGGAAACTTCTAATCAGCTTGCACCTAAGCAAATAAAATGGTGGCGTTTCAGAATATGGAAACTTACAGTGTGAGAAAAACAAAGCTGTTGTGTCTCAGGAAAACTCCCAGCGTTTTTTAAATTTTATTAATAGGCACTCACTTAAAACAATATTCATCATATTTTTAATATAATGGTTATACATTTTTTTTAATGTATGATTTTATTATTGCTCTTACTCATGAGAAATGTTATCAATGCCTATCTAGTAAAGTATGCACCTCAAAGATGGAAATTGTTTTAGAAACAAATTATGTGTTTGATCATTTATAAATTAAATGCAATTGAACCAGCTTTATATTGCAAAATGTTGATCATTTTCTGTGACTGTTGTACAATTATTTATAACTGATAAAAACTGTTTGATAAATCAAAAATGTCATTTTTGGCTATTCATTGTTTGTTTTAAATGATAAAGAGAGAACGTTGAAGTTTGACCACTGAAAAAATGATAGGCAATGATAGGCAATTGATATTAATTTAATTGTGGATTTCCATTTCAGATATCACAGAAATGTGTGAAACAGCTACAGTAAATTAAAAGATTTTCTGATGAGGATGCCCAAGAAGCACCCGGTTCCTGCCTTACACTGCTTTGTCACCATTGCGAAACCTGCACTGCTTGACAGAAAAAGACAGCCGGTTTGAGCACAATCCGCACTGTCAGAGTGCATTCATCAAGCCTTGACAGACGCTAGCAGCAAATGGGATTGGGCTCTGCTGTTGCTAGAGGGGCCAGAGGGGGGGAGAGTGGTGGCATACATCGAATACTGGGCGGGTCAGATGCACAGCACCACCTGCTCCCTATCACAGTGATGAACAGGCTGCTTTAGATGGGCCAGCTGAGGAGCCAGGCCCTTAATTTCCCTGCTTATGGATGCTATCCCAAAAACCATGTGCAAAGCATAGCCAGAGACTACCCAGGGACTCCACCGGGACTATGAAAGTCCCCCAGGGACAGTAGTTGTTTCTTTGTTAAAAGTTTATTTAACCAGTTGGTGTGTGTGCCTCAGAATTTTCACTTTATTGTTATGTAGTAGTTCCATAGTTGAAAAAGAAGCATAAACGTGTTTGTGTTCGACTTAAACTGCTTAGTGTTTTTGTGGGGTTTTTAAGAAAAATTAATGTGTTTGTGCACTCACTCACCTAAGTAAAACTTCTCAGAAGTTTGTACCCTGTTGGCTAGCTGTGGCCAGCATAGGTGCCACCATTTAAATAATTTTCACGAGGGGTGAAATTTGCTGAGTGCAACAGGCCCCTGATGACAGTGGGGACTTGAAGGGACGGTGTATGGCAAAATATGTTGCTGGCTAGCCTGAGGTTGTCAGGATCTGCTGGGTGAGTGAATGCATGACTACCGATTAATAACTGTAGGCAAATGCCAATTGGTTAAGTGTGCTGAGCTAGGGGAAAGGCTGACATGTTAATATAAGAGCTAACCAGGAAAATAAATAAATTTGGAAGCACCTTTTGGGTCAAGAGAGGCTGAGGGTTATTGCTAGAGGCATCAAGTTCTCAAACTGTCATTATCATTTACAAAATTGAATGTGGGATAGCTTTAGAATAATTCTTGTTTTCCACAGTAAGATTTTCTTACCTTGGGGGTTGGAGTATTATAACATGATATATGTGTTCACCTTGTTTAAGTCCGTCACGCCTCGACCAAGTCAAAAATTGCCTACTTGGTAAGCGCTCCGCCTCACCAGAATTTTAATTAGGATTTGCACTTGTTTTATGTTTTCATGATTTGTGATTATGTTCTCATCTGTTCCTTGTTTTAATTTTTAATCGTTTTAAGTGAAATTAAACCCTTTGTCTGGGTTTCTACCTCTGCTTCCATCTAGTCATTCCTTGTTTTCATTATTCACATGTCCGATGCTAGTTTCTGTTCTGTTCTGTTCTGTTCTAACCCCACGCCTGCTATTCCTGCACACCTGTCCAGCATTGATTAATAAGTCTGTTTGTATATTACCTGCCTTTGCCCTGCACTCCCCGCTAGCTCATTCTACGGTATCTCACTAGTTTGTTCCTGCAATTTAGATAACTCTCGGTTTTCCATTTTAGGGCGAACCGGGTACTTGTCATTCGTCACAGTGTTCTTTGATTTTCGAACTGCAACCCGCAGCTTTTCCGTCTGACTAGGCGAAAGTGGCATATGTCATCGTGTAGCTCTCCGGAAAAGCCAGTGAATGGGGAACAGCGGTGTGGGATGCAGCTTCGCCGTTGTGTTCTAGCTTTTCCTCTTTCTCCTCGGAAATGGTAAAAGTTTTTGATCGTTCTGTTTCTGGTCGTGAGGCAGCCCAGGAGCTTTATCGCATTTGGCGCGGAAGTCGCACAGTGTCTGACTACGCAATTGAGTTTCGCACTTTGGCGGCAACCTGTCATTGGGATTCTGTTGTGCTGTTCGATGCCTTTTATCAAGGGCTGTCGGACTCTGTCAAGGACGAATTGTCACACGACTTACCTGCTTCCCTCAGTGACCTAATTGAGCTCGCCTGTCGAGTGGATGGCCGCCTGCATCAGCGTAGTCGGGAACGCAGTGACCGGAACCACCTCAGAGCCCCCTCACTTCCTCGTGATCCCATGCCTCCATCCTCAATGGATTCTGGGGAACCCATGCTGTTAGGTCGGGACCAAGCTTTTCCGGAGACGACGATTCGCCGCCAACGCCTGTCTATATTGTGGGAAGCCAGGCAATTTTTTCACCACTTGCCCAGTAAAAGGGAACACCTGCCAATAGACGGGAGAATATTGGCGGGTGCATCTTCCTCTTCGACTCCCAACCAACCGGTTCTTCACGGCGTTCTTTCCTGGGGTAGGCAGCAGCATGCTTTACGTGTATTGGTAGACTCCGGGGCTGATGACAACTTCATCGACTCCAACTTAGCTGACCAGCTGCCATGGAGGCGTATATCTCTGATTCTGCCGCAGGGATCATCCGCCCGAAGTTGTCGCCGGCTGGAGCCGGGTTCGTCTTTGGATAAGTCTATGCGCCCCTGTATAGATCACCTGATCCGCATCAGAGAGGGGGATGAATGGAAGACCACCTTTAACACCCCCCGGGGCCACTATGAATACCTGTTCATGCCTTTTGTGCTGTCCAATGCTCCCGGGGTGTTTCAGGCCCTGGAAAACGATGTCCCCCGGGATAGTCTTAACCGTTTTGTTTTCGCTTACCTTGAAGACATCCTCATTTTCTCTACCTCTGCCGCTAAACACCGGAACCACGTCTGCCTAGTGCTCCAATGCCTTCTTGAGAATCTACTGTTTGTCAAGGCAGAAAAATGTGAGTTTCACCACGCCTCCGTGTCGTTCCTGGGCTTCGTTGTCTCTCCTGGCTGCATTTGTATGGACGCCTCCAAGGTGGATGCAGTGCTCAATTGGCCCCAACCCAAGTCATAGAAGGAGCTGCAGGGGTTCTTGGGGTTTTCCAAGTTCTACCGCCGGTTTGTACGCAGCTACATCCAAGTGGCAGCCCCCCAACTGACCTCACCTCTGTCAAGCTCCCTTTTGTTTGGTCTCCATCTGCTGATACGGCCTTCTCTGCCCTGAAGCACTGGTTCACCTCGGCTCCGGTGTTGGTTCTGCCTGACCCTACTCGTCAGTTCCTGGTAGAAGTGGATGCCTCTGATGTGGCCGTTGGGTCCGTCCTCTCGCGGCAACCGTGAGTTACTGGCTGTGAAGCTGGCCCTGGAGGAGTGGAGACACTGGTTGGAGGGGGTGGAACATCCATTTATGGTTTGAACAGACCATAAAACCTTGAATACATCAGGACGGCTGCACACCTGAACTCTCGTCAGGCCCGGTGGGCCTTGTTCTTTGGTTGTTTTGATTTCTCCATCTCCTATCGACTGGGGTCGAAGAATGGGAAACCTGATGCCTTGTCTAGGGTTCCTTGCCCTGCCTCGCCCTCTGCTCCCCAACCCATCTTCCCTATGGAGTGTGTGGTGGCTGCAGTGCAGTGGGATTTAGAACGAGCTGTTTGAACCGCTCAACAATAGCATCCTGACCGCGGTAATGGTCCTCCGAACCGCCTGTTCGTTGTTCTAATGGTAGTGGACCGTTTTTCTAAAGCGGTTCATTTCATTCCCCTACTCAAGCTGCCCACTGCCAAGGAGACTGTCCAGCTCTTGATCATATTTGACCATATTGACCATATTTTTAGTCTGCATGGCCTTCCCATAGATGTGGTGTCCAGGGTCCCCAATTTACGCCCTGTTTTTGGCGTTCCGCCTGTCAGCTTCAGGGGGCCACTGCAAGTCTATCGTCTGGCTTTCATCCACAGACCAACAGGCAGTCAGAGCGTGCCAATCAGGACCTGGAAACGGTTTTCTGCTGTCTTTCTGCCTACACCCGATCTGTAATTAAATCCCTTGTCTGGGTTTCTGCCGGTACCTCCGCTTCCACCTAGTCATTCCTTGTTTTCTTTATTCACATGTCCAATGCAAGTTTCTGTTCTGTTCTGTTCTGTTCTAACCCCACGCCTGCTATTCCTGCACACCTGTCCAGCATTGATTATCGAGTCTGTTTGTATATTACCTGTCTTTGCCCTGCACTCCCTGCTAGTTCGTTCCGTGCTATCTCGCTAGTTCGCTCCCGCAATTTAGATAACTCCTGGTTTTCCTGCTTGTTGCCTCTGACCCTGCTTTTTTGTGGATTTGCCGCTCGCCTGCCCCTCTGTAGCCCCTCTGCCCCCTCTGATCCCGATTCTCCAACCCATCTCCGTCTTTGATTCTCCGCCTGCCTGCCCGTTCGTGCCTCTTCCCTGCCTGCCTAATCCTGTGTTGCCGACCCTGCTTTGTTTATGGATTCTCCGCCTGCCTGCTCGTTCGTCCTTCTGCTTGTTTTTCCCCCACCGTTGCCATCTCTCTGTATTGCTGCCTGTTCGTCAGTTCATTAAATTGCTTTGCCACCTGCTTATTCTGTCTTACGATCTGCTTAGGAATCCCTCGTTCAACCCTGACACCCCTGTTGTACATCTAGTCTTTGCAAAGTCTTGTCTCTTTCCATAGTTTAATTTCTGAGAGTTTGTTCTTGTTTGATCTTCCTTGTTTCGACCCCTTGCTTGTTTACTCATTTTCGTGACTATTCTCTGAATTTCCTGTTTTGCCCAGTTTGCTTGATTTGACCTTTGCCTCTTTTTGACCACGACATTGGAATACCCTTTTGTACCTCTCCTGTCTGAGTCATTACAAAGTCATTGTTTTTGTATTGTCAAACTGTCAAGGCAATCCAATAAAAAAAATTTATTTCAAAAGTGAGCTTACCATTACCCCTTTTGTGCATTAATTCCTGGAGGCTCTGGATTGCTCGGTTAACCGGCGTTTGACCCTTTTTTTGAAAAAAATAAATAAAAGTACCACTTCACGTTCTGACATTTTGGATTTTCCTTGTGTGTTTCTGAATGAAGTGAAATAGAAAAAAAAGGTTAATGTTAGAGGGTTCAGAGCCAGAAGACATTTTTGCTGAATTTCTAATCCAATTTTTGCTTATCATTTTTTACATTAATGAATTATATTATATTTTCTGTGATGATAATGCATAACAAATGTAACTGTACTCAACAGTCGAGTTCTACAAAAATCGAAATTTAAAAAAGTATTATTTCCCACTTTGGCTTGGATCTGGGCATATTCAAGAGCGAAGTTGGGTCAATCACATATACATGACAGTGGGCAAGGCAGTGTATAAGCAATGTGACTTCTAAGGCTGGTTGACCTTTCTCGAAGCACACACTTGAAACCATGCATGAAAAACTGCTTTTAATTCCTTACATAAATTATTTGACATAATTACACAATTACAAAAACAGGTAATTGAGGTGAATTATGCTCTACAGGCCACAAGATGTCAGTCTATGTCATAAAAAAATTCCCCCAAAAACTGAGTAGAGACATAATTCTTTCTATGTAATATTTTTCTGTTACACTTACATATATATTTTAATATTTGTTTAATAGAAGCCTTCAATAAAATAACAATAAATTAAGCAAAGGATCTTCATGTTTACCATTTTATTCTGAAGTACATGTGTTGCAGAATTTTATAGAAATGAATGGCTGTAGAAAGTTATATACTGTATAATACAGAAGTGTACAGATTTAAACAACAGAAAAAAAAATTAGTAACCTTTTAAATCCAATTAAATGTCTTCTGCAACAGAACAAATGCAAACCAGCAAATGGGTCAAACGTTCGGTTGTTCACCTAATTTCAGACTAAGATCGATTTTAGTTGTCAGTCTACTTATCAGAACGTCACAATAATTTTGCAACACAATATTTCCCCTAAAAAGGCCACCCAAAAAATATATCAATATAAATCAGTTACAGATGAGGAGACAGTTATGACAGAAACGCATCAGGGTGCCAAGGGCAACAGAATAATGAAATATCCCTCGCTGTGAATCCTCTGCAGACCAATTACAATAAACCTGCAACACAGATGTTGTAACAAAATTGACTTGAATGACTATAGCATTGGCAGACTTTAAATTAGACAGGGAAGGGGATATAATCAAACAATGATCTAATTTCCTTTATAGCTTAAACAAGTATCTCATTTAATGTAAGGTTATTAATAGACCAAAAGCATGACTCCTCTCTAATGAATTGTCCCTTTTAAAAAGTTTGCACCATTTAGCAGCATACGTTTTAAACTATGTACTTTTTCTGCCAAGGGAATAGTTTAATAGGAATGGTACATCAGAGCCTACTAACTCCACCTATGTATAGCAGCTACCATCTAAGAAGTTCCTGGACCTCGGAACCTAACTGAATGTTTAATTGATTCAGCCACCTAATGACTAATTGATCTCACCTGGGGAAAATAGAAGGCTAATTGAGGAGGAGCTAAAAGCCTACTGACAATCAGTCATAATGGCTGGAGGCATACAACTCTAGCCTCCAAACAACTCCGGGTGAAGTTTCATTGGAGAGTGTGGAGAGTGTGGAGAGTGTGGAGAGTGTGGAGAGTGTGGAGAGTGTGGAGAGTGTGGAGAGTGTGGAGAGTAACAATTTTGTTTGAGTATATAGCGTTTTTTTTGTGTGTGTATGTATACAAGAAAGGATAAGGATCACTGATTGGATTCTGAATTTTGCCCCTAATAATTTGGACCCTGGTTTGATACATTTTCCATGTTAAGCCCATTTTCTCCTCCTCATATTACCTTCTTTTCTGCTAGCCTTTGTTTGGTTAGATTTATTTCAGTAAGATGCATGGATTCGACCCACGCCTGCACTGCTGGCATAGTGGTGGAGAATGTTGGTATAGCACCCCACGTTGCCTTGTTCCTGTCAGGAAAAGCACAGCGAGCCTATCAGGAGCTGACAGCCAAGCGAACTAGTGACTATGAGTGAGGTTCTCAGTCATTATTACCTCGACCAGTGATTCCATGATTGGTTGTACAATCCATTAATGCCACCCTGGGCCCAAATGCATGATCTATTTTGGCCAGGGCTGACAGTTTAAAAACTCAATTTGTGTTTACTGACGGTAAAAAAAACTTGCGCCCCTAAAAATCAAACAGTTCCTTGTGTTTAGCTTTGTTTGTCCCATCTAATTGAAAAAAAAAAAAAAAATACATTAATTAACTATACTTTCACTTTCACTTAGAAAACATTTTAAATTTAAATGCTGGAACACCAGCACCTGCCTATATTTACTGAAAAATTGAAAATCGCAATTGAAACAATGAGGATAGAGAAAAGTGTTCTAATCATTTATGACATTGATTACATGCAGATTTTTAAATTTATTTATTCAATTTCACATTTATTTAAGATGCTAAATAATTGCTTATTTTGCTAATTAAATTTTTTAATCTGTGGAACATTTAAATGTGTGATGGTGACACAGTGGCTAAGTCATTGTGCGGGACTTTCTATGCTTACACCCTTTCTCTGAGCCTGTTATAGGAGACCAAAATGTTGAGCAAAAATCAACGAGAGTGCTCTGGATTGTATGAACTTAGCAGAGCCTGAAGGACCCCCAGCAGGAGTTATTTTTGTGCGTGAGCTCAGAGAAGGCTTAATATTCTCAAATTCTCCAAAAGTTTTTAGCTCAGGCTAATCAAAATTTAAACGTGCTGGACGCAACATTAGCAGAATAGCGGTGGCTTTTCAGGATGAGCGTTGTTTACTAAATGCTTTATTGTTGTATTTAAGTCACTGGTTTCTTGCTCCATAGTGTAATAATGTGCGAAAATTAATTGCTGTTCAATAATTTATGGTTAAATAATTATAAATAATTAAATGGCATTTGCCCGTACTAGGTTAGTTTACCACGTAATGTTTACATTTTTTTCAACATACAAGATTTTTAGCTAGCTAGCTTGCCATATCTTACATAACAGCGATTTATAAAAACCACTTTCAAGCAATCACATATACACTATATGTACAAAAGTAATAGGCCACACCTCTTAATCATTGATTTCAGGTATTTCATTCAGTCCCATTGCCACAGGTGTATAAAATCAAGCACCTAGCCATGCAGTCTGCCTTTACAAACATTTGTGAAAGAATGGGTCATTCTAAAGAGCTCACTGAATTAGAGCGTGGTACTGTAATAGGATGCCTGTTGGAACAAGTCAGTTCATGAAATTTCTTCCCTCCTAGATATTCCACGATCAACTGTAAGTCGTATTATTGCAAAGTGGAAGCGTTTAGGAACCACAGCAACTCAGCCAAGAAGTGCCAGACCACGTAAAGTTACAGAGTGGGTGCTGAGGTGCACATAGTGCGTAAAAGTCACGTGCTGACTCAATAACTGCAGAGTTCCAAACCTCCTCTGGCATTAACATCAGCACAAAAACTATGCGACAGGAGCTTCATGGAATGGGTTTCCATGGTCGAGCAGCTGTCGAGCGACCCTTACATCACCAAGCACAATGCCAAGTGTCGGATGGAGTGGTGTAAAGCACAATGCCAAACTGTTTCCACAAAGTTGGAATTATAGAATTTTCCAAAATGTGTTG
>JAOVYW010019394.1:0-24763 GCA_025775045.1 Hiodon tergisus | reverse complement strand
AGTTCACCGCGCAGAATGGGTGGCTAAATCACAACAGGAACAGGAGGTTAATCCAAAGTTAATAAAATGCTGGAGAAGAAAAAAAAACCCAGACAAACAATGGTTTGACCTCCATAAATATCTAATCAACGGTCGGATCTTACGCATGCCTCCGAGTATGAAATCATCTCCCTGGAAGAAGAAACAGGAAAGCAGAACTACAGAAACCAGCAGGCAATAGGAAACCCGTTGCTGAAAGCATTTCATTCGCGAGGGCAGAGGCTAGATTTAGGAGCTGATGTTGGCAAAACGGCCAATTAGAGAGTGTTGATAAGGCATCCCTCACTGTAAGGCAACTTAAAGTGCTCAAGCCAGTTTCCTCCCTTCCCCTGGTTCTGTCCAGAGTGCCCGTTAACGTCCGCCAGTTTATGCCCTCCGTCCCACACATTCTCTCCGAAAAGATTCCACCCTCACTAAATTAAAACAGCATTTTCACTCCTGGATCCTGAATTCACAGAACTCCACCATTTAATACAATTTTGTGCCTGATGTTTTATTAAAAACACCGAACTGAGGTCTCATGACCGGGAGAGGAGCCGAGTTAATCCGTCCGTCTTTAACTTCTGACGGCAGTTTTGCGTTAGCTTGAAACACAACAGCCTATCTTCTACTTAACCAAGTTCCTTGCGTACGATCGCATCTGGTCACGTGATCGCGTCCGATCGCTGGTGGGATCTGATCGGACCACAGCTCGCGGGGCCGGAGGGGACTCATCTTAGTGAAAATGAAGACGGAGACCAGAGGAATCTTGATCACTGCTCCACACAGCCAACCCTCCCGCAGATAATGAGCATGGATGAGTCACGAGCTATAAATCACACACAGGGTGAAGGCTCTGACGGAGTATGTTCTGTTCTGTTCTGTAAAGAGCCCACAGCAGCCACTTGGTATGTGATAGATCTGGTTACCACTGTCAGACGGGCCTTATATGACGGGGCTTCAAGTTCCCCTCCACAAAGGAAACACAGAGACCCTTTACCTTTCAGACGTTTTTCTAACGAAGCACGACTGCAGTGAAAATGTTATGAACGTCCTCTGAAACAGGGAGCTGTCTGATCTCAATCTGTAGACACATACGGTTCATCCCGACCGTGACCGGCGACCACCACGTAGTCAGGGGTTAAAAACAAACTAGCGACTGAGTAAATATAGATGTTTGATATGGCATGTCTCCAGAAGAAAATAAGAACCCTTAGCTAATGGATTTAAGGCAAAGGCCTGGCTCTCTTTGCCTGGGTGATGTGATCTCCAGCGCCTGCTTGGCTACAGACACAGGCCAGACTAGTATGTCTTCAGCACATGGAGGGAGCTCACAGATAAAATCCTTTTCATTAGCATCATCTTCATCTTCAGAAATGTTATGGTCCAATGACTGATCACATAGATTGTAAACCCTTTTTTAAGTTACCATCAAAGTGTCATTTTTGGTCATGTTTGGTTTCCATCACAAAAAGCTTGGTTCACATTTGGTTTCCGCCCTTGTAGTCATGCATCGGTTACTGAACCCGGCCTATCAAGAGAGCCTGCAGCTTCCCGCTAAGTGAAAGAGGCTTCAGAACGTAGTTACTAGCCGGCTTGGCAGTGACCACACACACGATGGTCACCCAGCAGGAGTGGTCCAACACCGCGGCAGGAAGAGGGGGGGAAACTCTGTTGTGCGTCTACAGACACTGACAATGGCCCTTCTCTCTCCAGCCGGGAGACACTCACCATGTCCTGAACACCCCTACAATAACGACTGGAACAAGTGCATGCAAATATTAAGGCGGTGTAGTCACTGAACAAAGTGACGGCCCATGACAATAATTAACATCAATTCCACAGATGTCAGATGCTCTCATCCAGAGTGACTGATGGCCAATATGCCATATGCCCACCAAACCACATCAGCAGTGACAGTGCTGAACCCAATGTATTGTTCTTGATAGACATTCCTCAGCGAGAGACAGAGAGTAATCTTCAATAAGGCTAATCTGCGTACCAACATATTATATTGGCATCCATAGCGACTGGCCTGAAATGTAACCAAAATTCTCCGAACCAATTTTGTTCCAATTGCAAGTGCCTTCCAGGGGTTTAATGGGTTGCATTTTGATTCTGCCAGGAAAATTTAGTTAAAGTATGCCTGCACACAGTTACAAGTGGCCTTGGCGGTGACCCCACACAAGATGTACGACCCCTCAATCAGGATCTCTCGATATACAGCAAGGCTACAATTAAATTTACCTGCATGCGCCCCTGAGCATACACCCGATTCGCAGATTGCGGATTATGGCGCATTTTATATTTTTGTTTCTTAGCAGGCGCTTTTATCCAAAGCGACTTACAGAGTTTACAGTTTCTACATTCATCCATTTATACGGCTGGATATTTTACTGAAGCAATTCAGGTTAAGTACAACAGCTGGGGTGGGACTTGAACCGGCAACCTTGCGGTTACAAGCCTGTCGCCTTAATCGCCAAGGTCTTTAAACAGGAACATTTTGGTGTAGACTTTGATAAGGCGACCTTACACTGCAAGGCACACCACACTGGACCCCTGTAGCCTTGTCATCAGTTCCAGTGACGTGACACCACAACCTTCCACATAAATAACACAGAGGCGTTTAATTGGGTTAAACGTGGTTCCAAAGCAGATGCAACAGTGAATTTAAATTAGATTACATCTGAAAACCACGTTCCCCTTTCTCTGCGGGAAATAAAATCACGGCACCATTCGATTCCCAAGCTAAGGAAAACAGAACATTATCTAATTAACAGTAAATCACCTCCCATTAAAAGGCATATCTCCGTTTGCACAACAAGGCCCAATGAGAACTATAGAACCTCAGGGAAAATAGCTACCACTCCACAACTGCATTGTCTAGCCAGCTGCATCTAACGAAAGGAATTTCATTGACTAAACAAGCCGATTTCAGATAAGACCATGCACAGTAGAAAACACATGGAGATGGTTGCAGCTCTTACAAAGAATATCCCACAGGAGGCCACTCTATCTCATAGAGGATTAGTTTGGGATTTGGGACAGTTTACTTTAAGAACATGTGGGAATTTCCTTGCTCTGTGTGTCGTTTTTTTAAAGGGAAATGAATGTGAAATCTAGGGATAGACCTTCTGAAAATTGGGTTTTAAATGCCCTCAATTTCTGAAAATCCGTCAAAAGAACAAGCACATTAGTTTTTCAGTCTGTTCCTGAACACAATGCGGAAACACATTGTAATTGGCGAGGGGGGGACAAATTAATTGTCTTCTGCAGGGTAACCATATTGTAAAGAAAACCATATAATGAATTTGTTTATTAAATTTGACACTTCTTACTTTTTAAATAAATCTCAAACTCAACAACGGTCCTACAAAAGGACACAGAGGAGCCCCAATCTCGGAAACAACATTCTTCTGCCTAGAGATAAGAATGGCATTCTGGTGATCCAAATTTATCACCAACAACTGCCTCCGAGTGCCGGGACCTTCGAAACGAGAGAGAATGGAAACAGTAATGGCCGACCTCCTCAGTTCCTCCCCCTGACCTACACAGGGGACAGTATCTCAGAGGATAACCGTGTGACAGATCGCCATTCAAGGCCCAAAAAAAACTTCTGGGAACCAACGAGACGGAGAAATACCGAGCACCCCAAGCCCTGTAGCTATGGTCACGTAGGTCAGCAGAAAACAATGAGCTGCCTTCAGTTTGTCAGCGAAAAGGACATCATCTGGAAGCCATGTTCTCAGAAATCATAAGATGCTCAAAATGCAACACAGATCAACGAGGGGGTCACATTCTGCACAAGCTAAACCCAAATCCTGCATCATCAACTGCAACCGGTCAACTGGCAAAAGAAAGTTAAAATCCGTGTGAAACTCAGCTTGTTTATTCTGTCAGCAGAAACTTGGCACTTAAAAACTACTGAAAATGGTGAGATCTGAGAGATTCCTAGACGAAATAATCTAAAGATTAGAAATGAAGCCCGGAAATTCAGTTTTGCTTCGCTTCGCCAGCTATGTTGTCATTAACATGGATACATCAGAAATCTCTAAACGGATTTCACACGACCTAATACGGTGTTTAAAACCGCAGACACTATTATGTGGTTTTAGACCAGACCAAACCAAACCAATATAAACTACTTTTTTTTTTTACATCTCAGGTAAAAATCGCATTTGTTTTTTAATTACCCTTTTACAGTAGCGGCTGCCTATTTAACCTCGCCTTTACGAGAGACCTGCAGGGGGATTAAACACACTGAGAAAAGCACTGTTTGGTAAGTGCGTGTGGGAAAGGGGAAAGGTTTGCAGATCAAGCTAAAGAGGGAGGAGAAATTAAAATATATATTTTTAGCTAACGTTATAAGGTATGGATAGCTGGATAAAAATGAAAAAGTTTCCCTGGAACCGCGATTCGTTATGTACGTAGCAACCTTGCTAATACTTGTGCGCCAGAAAGGCATACTGTATGATATCACATCTCAACAAGACATGTTTTAAAATGATAATAAATTGAATTATACCATTGTTCGTAGGGAAGATCATTTTCATATAGTGCATGCAGTGTATAGCAAATAACTACTTGAAGGGGAAACATTTCATTCTTCATTGTCAAGTGATTATTCACAGTTTTGCCCACCCCTAGTAGAAGTGGGAAGGGCATCCGTTCATGGGGAAAAATGTAAGCTCCCGTAATACAGTTTTAATTAACCTTTTTAAACAATGGGGTTTCTGTTCACATTTTCATTCAGCGAGGGCACCAATTAAAGTGTTCACTGAAAATGCAGCGATCTCACATTAGTTCCAGTTCTTTACTTTTATCTTCTCACATAAAAGTTGAGGATAGTGACAGGGGCCGCTACAGGAGTAGCGAATTCGGCAGACACGCAGCCGTATTCCTTCGAGCTTCTCCATAAAAGACTCACCCGCACGAGGTTGCTGACAGCCGCCTGCACCGCAGCCACAGGTCCGGTGAGGTCGGGAATTGCTTTACCGTCTACCTCCCCTTCTTCGTGCATTATCACCAAGTGGGATATCTGCTGAGCCACTGGCTCCAGTATACTCTCAATCGTCTTGGTATGGAAAACCGGCATGTTGAAAATTTAAATCCGCTTCCCAAGAGAGAAAATCTTAAATAAACGCTATCTTTATTTTGTTTTGTTTTTTCTTCAATTTTCGACAAGGACAAAACCCAAACGTCTTTCCCGGACAGTTTCACTTTAAGAGAAAACTACTAGCCTCACTCCCCCTCCTACCAACAACTGTGAGTCTCTCTAGCCGCAACCTAAACCTTGACAAAGTGAATCACCGTCCACTGGCCAATAGGGGGAACAGCTTTTGTACATAACCGCAGACCTTATTGGTGCGCTCTCTCGCTCACAGTTACCCCACCCTACCTTTCAGCGGAGTTTGCTAAACGCGACCGTTTCCCAAATTACGTCATGCATTTTGGAGGCCAAAAAAGGAAAATGTTGCACTAGCATGAGGGATTCCAACAGGGATGACTTACGGTGACGCATCACGTTAGGGACCGGCTTTGTAACGGGGGTAATCTCCATGTATGTTATTAAGATGAGTTAAGATGCTTCTTTGTAACTAGTTACACAGAACGCCTGTAAGGTATCCTAAACTATCTAGCCTTTTTTGTCAGGAAACCGTGATTTAGATAAACCAAAGGAAGGTTAATCCACGAGGGGATGCCACGAGACCACGTGATCTTATAGACGAATAACCTGGCCGGAAATATATCTCTATGATAATGGTCACAATGCCACTGTTTACGTTTTCCTTTAAAAAAAAGTAATAATGAAGGTATAACCTATGGTCGACGCAATAATCTTATTGATTGTTATTTGATTCGTATGCGTTACTAGATCAGTCAGATCTATGCAGGCTTTGACTCTGATAGTACTAAGTTTCTTTAGTGTAAACAGTAGAAATTTTTATTTGGTTTAGTCTATCAAAAACCCGCGACATATAGTATTGGCGGAAACGTACTATTTTCACACCAAATAAGCGCATCAGTTTAAACAAAAAAATTTGGACAAAAAAAATAAAATAACGTAGAACCGCTGTGGTGAATTGACTGAATGAAGTCATCAGGAACCTTTTATCAGCCAGTGAGTGTGTTCTGGTGTGGGTGTACTCAGGATGTTTGCGAATAGTGTTTTTTTTTTGCACCTGGAATGAACATAACAACATAACATCTGGCAAAAAACATAGCAACAGTGTGTTTATACGCACCAGCTGCCTAGGTTCTATACAGTTTTATACTCTGTGAATACTCAGAAAGCCGTATGGGAGAAGTAAGACATCAAATGTCTCTCGGTAGCAAAGTTGACCGCCATAAAAGAAAAAATAGTTTTTGCAGACACAGGAATACGGAGGATGTCTAATTAAAAAAAAACTTTTATTTCTATTTAAATGCCACGTGACATGCCCGGATACATGCTTTATGTCGTAAATTTGAACAGCCGTGAGAACTTGCGCGTTGACGGGTGTCGTCTTCACGGTCGCAGAGCTGTCATCGAAATCAGTGCTGTTACAGCTGTTTCATCCGCTTGTCGGTCCCATTCAGAAAACTCTATAGAAAAGGGATAGGCCTGGCAACTTAATCCTGTTGCCTGATTGAATGAGGAAGGTAATTCCGTTCGTTTTTGTTACAGTGTTTTAGCTGATAAATCTGTAGCCTTTGGTAATTATTTCATCTTGGTAAAATAATGACTTTGACTTCCACACAAAATAGAGGGGAGTCCTTTTCTTCGGTTGGTCCTTAAAAGTACCAAGGCCCCAGAGAAAGAAAAGCCGACTGTAACAGCCTCGTGGAGCTGAAATGCACGTGAAAGCATGCTCTTTTTTGTTAAAATGACAGCATTCCTTGACAAGATCCGGCGCTGGCCGATTGTTGCCTCTCAGGGACTTTCACTCGGCAGCTGTCTCCACATCACTTAGATCGCTAATCAGCCAAAGGGGAGGGGAGGGGGGGGGGGTATTTGAATGTTCGCACTTTAACACGGGGAGCGCTGACGTCCCTTGGAGGAGATTTAAATAAGCTGTAGACCGGTTGTTTCCAGGCATGCCACGGTCTACTGGAATACTTCACTCTGTCGATATTTGAGGCACTTTTCTATTGGGGAATGAGTGCAAACAGAGGCTTTGGGGAGTTTTTTCGTGGGCATCCCTTTTTACTGTTTACCAATCATGTGATCATCCTCAATATAAAAAAATGTAAATCCCCGGCACTTCACAGTGGTTTGTGTTTGAGCTCAGCATAAACCATACATTTAGGGTTACTTTAGGGTTTACACAACACACACATTTTTTAAATAAAATCAGTATTATATTTTAATATTTTTCAGTACTGATGTAACAATACTAACGTATTTTTTACCTATTCATATATATGAGTGCATTATGTGGAAAGTGATTTAAGTGTTGTAATGCACTGGTGGTAATGCTACCCCCTGTAAGTGTCCTTTGTGGCTGGTCTATTTGTGGCCACAGCAAATTGTTGTTCCCTGCTGGCAACAGTGCAGCTGTGTGAAGACTTGGACTTTGGACACCGCGGTGTGAGAGAACTCACTGTGCCCAAGCGTTAGGCTTGCACCCGTGACATCGCACTCTCCTGCATGCAGTTTTATACCCTTTTCTCCCCGCAGCGTTCCGCTCTGCCCTCGGCGGTAACGCGTCTTTGGGGTGGCGAGCGTTGTGTCTTTGTCAGGTACGTGTTGCTTTTGGGGCAGCCCTGCGATTCGGGCCTGCTGAACAAACAGCTGAATGCTGCACAGTTCCTGCAATGCAAAACGCTGCAGTGTTTTCTAGTTTCTTCCTAAAGGGCTGAATTAAGTTTGTCTTAATTTTTTGGTGTATCATTGCACATTAACATGCTATCCATTTTTTTCTCCAAAAATTAAGACCCATTAAAATTTACTAAAATGATTTATTAAAACACGGACACACAGCCTGGCACCCGGCTCAAATACTTATTGCACAATAATAACCACCTTACTCTCACACACCTCAATTTACACAATCTAAAGGCCTAATTAGCAGCTTCATTTGGGAGCCAATAAACTTATCAGAAAAACAGTCTGACATTTACACAGATGATTGATCGAAAAGCAAACAGTTTCCATTACATTGAACAGTATTGTGCAAAAGTCTTAGGCATATGTAAAAAAAAAATAAAAAAAAATACATGTAAAATAATTAAATTAAAAGTTTTGACAAACTAAATTAGATAGTAAAAACCTAAAATAAAACCTAAAAAACTAAATATTTGGTGTGACCTCCGTTTGCCTTTAAAACTGCAACAATTCCCTAAGGTACTGTCGTTTTTACGCAGTTTTTACAATAAGAAAATAAGGCACTAAACCGTTTAATCCATTTAGTTTGTGAATGGCTTAATCCAGCGACACTGATAGCCATACTACCCTCTTGTGGAAAGTGAAAGTCATTACATGTAATTACCCAAAAGTGAACACCAGAAAGCAGTGACCGCGGCTGCTGTATTTTACATAGGGGCGACATCAAACATTAAACGTTCATCTAAACCCATCACTTTTATATTCTCTCTGTGGTTCAGGTGAAGAGAACTCAGCACTCAGCATGAATGTCAGACCTTTAACTATTTTCAGTCATTTTATCAATATACCACAGTGATGAATTATAAGTTTTTAATTTTTATGAATAAATGAAATAATTAATAAATAAATGAAATAAAAAATAAATGAAATTTATTTTCAGGCCAGGCCAAAGGTCATGTTTTCCAGCAGTTACCAAGGATAGAGTGGGGCTTCTGGTACATCATATAGCTGGAGTTTCAACCTCTGAAACACGGAAAAAATGGCTCTATAGATTAGATTATATTAAATTTGATACAATTAGATTGGATGGCATAAAAATACATTAGATAGAAAGATATTTCCATAATGTACAATCATAGGAGGACATTTATGATAGTGTATATGTGCATTATATGGGCCGTTTCTCTTTTCCCAAGGTTTACAGCTGTCTCGTTCTGAGAAGATTACGCCTGCACAATGTTATCGCGGTGCAGTGTTTGGAATCTCTTAGGCATCGCACTGTGATTCAGATTCCCGCTTGCCTGACCACCCCAGGTTTTGCAAAGTGGAATCCTATTGGCTCAGCCATTGTCACGCGTGACCTCAAAGGTTTGTAACGCAGATCCCATTGGCTCTGCCGTTACTACATGGGGGCTCGCAGGTTCTGGAAAGCAGTATCGTGTTACTGGACTGGCACTTTTGGCTGCTAGACCAGATTTCTGTCATAGCTGACAAGTTAGTCCCATCGTTTCCCACACTTTCTGCCCTGACATCACCCACCCATACAAAAAAACAAGGGGCCAGCAACAGAACCCATTCGTCAATCCTGGTGCTCAGAGTGATGTCACCACTGTTTCCAAGGGGACGTCCTGGTACCAAAACACCCTCCATCCTGCCTAACATTGTGATCGTACACAAGGGTGGGACCTTGACGAAACTGGAGCTTTAGCACATGGCAAACATTTAAGTAAGGTCATTATCCATGGTGTGCGGATGTTCACGTCAAAAATTGCCAAAGGGAAGGGTGTACATTTTGTCTATGCTCCGGTAGAAAAAAAAGGTCTTATTCTGTGTGAGGAGATTATTTCTGGGATTTCTCAACATCTTACAGGCTTATGTTTTGACAAGGTAAGACTGTAATAACTGATAATTCTATTACCTGGGAAATGTTTTCTTTAGCACACCTGTGTTCTGATATTTACTGAAGTTCCTTAGATAAAGGGGCTACTTGTACAAGGGCTTGCTGAGACTTGGACCTGCAACCTTCCAGTAACAAATTCCGATTGTTAGGGCACAACACCAGATGTTGCCCTTTGCGTTGTCTAATGAATGAATTAACATGGAACAGTGTGACAGGCATGAGTCAAAGATGAGGTTTTTAGGGGACTTTTTGAATCAAGTGTGATTAATGGAGTTCCCATGTCAAACTTGGCATTAGCACTGCCAATGAGAATGACATTCTTCCTCAGTCACTGTAAAATTCAATGATATAATTATATTTGGCTCCTCAAAAGGAATTTAATCAAGAAAAGGAAAAGGAAATTGTCTACTCAGGTGCGTCACCGACTTCAAATCCTTTTTGAATCGAACTGAAGATGTACATTACAATAACTTCCTGGAAACCAAGTTAAGATCAGGAAGAAAAATAACCAGATTGGAGTAAACGTGGGATAAAACATTTAGACACGGTTCCCATTAATCAAACTGGTTAATGGGAAACATTAGTCTGGTACATTTTGGGATGCAAGGCTACAGTTCACTGGCCTCGGATTCCGTGCTATACCTATCCAACCCAAAATGACAATTCTCCAAGTCATTAATGATAAACCTTCCTTCAGTTCCAGAACTCAGAACAGACACGTCAACTTGTGACATCAGTTTATCGTTTTCCATTACATTTGTAGCTTGGTAAAACAACATTTAATAAAGTGGAACGTACATTTACAAGGATATAAAAAAAGTTTTTAAATACAATTTTATTGGAGCTTGAAAAGGAGCATAAAAAGTCACATAATTAAACACAGAAGGATCCAGCCTATTTTAATATAAAGTTTGATATTTAATTCATCAAAACTTTACATATAAAAAAAATATTGTATTTAACTTAAGTAAAATAAAACTATATTCAGCAGCCCATTTACACATAAAAAAAGAAACTTTGTGATACAATAGTGACAAGTACATTTTGTGCCAGAACAACTCAGTACAAACACCCATGTCAAAATAAATAAATATTACAATTTAGGCTCTGTTGTGACAATCTTGTCAAGTTGTACATGTGTGTTACAATTACAGAAAGAGAATTGCAAGTGCAAAGTAGAATACTGCTGTATAAAAACAAGAAATTCTTCATATGTACACTTAAGGACATTGATTCATGAATACCGTGTTCAGTTCAGTCAGTAGGAGACATTCCAGTGTTAAATCACCAGAACTGAAGTCGCCGTCTATACGGAGTTGTTCACGCCTCCCCGCCAACCTTTTGGGTTGATGGCCACATTAGCGCCTGTCCAGTATTTTTGGCGAAGGTGCTGCACCTGCGACCCATGGACGCGGCACAAATGCTCTCAACTCTTATACGAGACGTACTCCCTCCGGTGCATAGACATCCGATTCACGGAAGCACCTAGAATCCGATCTAAATAGTTTTGAATGCCTTTCGTTTATAATAAAAAAAATATTTAAAAAAGTACACGCATAATAAATAAGGCAAACCACAGGCGCAGAACTTCAAGCCCTGCTTAACTCCGTTAAAGCCTGAGATTCCAAACACCGAATACCCAATGCCCAGCTCCCCGAGTGGGGAGAACACGTTTGGAATACATAAATCGGGAATGACTGAGGGACGTGGCCTGTTCTTCAAGACCACAGTGCCTCTGGCGTGGGATAAAAACGTGGCTGAATTTGACCTCAAGGGGCTCACTTCTGTGGGTACATGGAACCAGAGGTGATGGAAGGCAAGCCCGTCTTGGCCGCGATCCACTCGTTGTAGTTGGTGACCCTGGTGTAGACGCCCGGGCGACGCTGCCTGCTACAGCCCTCACCCCAGCTGATGATACCAAAAAGGAACCTACGGTGGCCCACCTCGCATATCAGTGGTCCCCCCGAGTCCCCCTGCGGACAGCAGGTTCAAGCCAATCAGGCGCACGGTCACATCACATGGCATTAACGACTTGGTCACATCCTAGACTTCCTTTAACTTTTAGTAATTTACAATGCACGAAAAAGATCAGTAAAAAACCCTCCTCTAAGGGAGTCAAGAATTACGATACCTTGCAGGAGTCGATGGACCAACTGGGACTTCCAGCACAAAACATGTTGCCGGTCACCAGGCTTCCGTAGTGGTCCTTGTTCGTGCAAACGCTTTGGGCCAACAGCTTCACCGTTCCCTGCCGTAGGTACTGGGAGTTTTCCCACATTCCTGAAGGTCGTTTTTTAGAAAGAAGAAGCGAAAGGATCTGTGAGATTTTTTGTCATGTCGGGTTGCCCCCGACGATGATCCCGTGCTCAGAGTTGACGCTTACGTTCGCTCTCCTTCCCAAAGCCGGCGATCTCGCAGTCAGTCCCTGGAGGAAGCATCTGATGGGCTGGTGGCAGACAGATGGTCCTCACAGTCCGTGTCATCTTCGCGCACACCCCTGCTCTTCCCCGGATCTTCAACAGGGCTGGAATGAAAGAAGGCACACTGGTGAACTGTGGGCACCCTGCTCTGAACCTCTCCTCACGCCTGCGTGTCTGGGTGGAAGTTGAGCGTAGGTGCCAACGACGTCATACCCATGTCGTTGTTGTAGATGATCTCTCGGTCGTCGAACTCTTCGTGGAGGATTACTTTCTCAACGCTGAATTTCTGCTCACTGTGCTCATCGGTCTCGTTGGTGGCGCTCTTCCCCAAGATGACCGAGAGGCGGCGAGCGCTTGTGTGCGCCCTGCAGGGCGTAGAAACCAAGCCAACCATGGCGTGCAGTCAAGCACCTCGGCCAATATAACAGACAAACGGCGAACGCTGATAGTCGAGGGGGTGGATTGCTTACCCGTCTGGGAAGCAGTGAGCAGCTGTAAGAACCCAACAGGGTGAGATCAGGCTACCCCCGCACCGGAACACCTCGTTCACCCCTGAAGATCGACTTTTTTGGAAGATGGACGCGATCCATGGCTGAGATTCCACGCCGGCGACCGCCCCACCCACGATCTTGAACTGCCTTTGCGGTCGTTCTCCACACGTGGACTCTGTGAGCATGAGCAGATGTACGGTTTGGAATGGCTCTACTGACAAAAATCAGTGACATCTACAGAATCCCAGTCAACTGGTCAAATACTGGTTTTCAGTTTTACTGACCTGCGTTGGTCATCGACAGGGGTTCTACAGAACCTGCTAAAAGATTGGAGAGAAAGGTTCTGGGTTATCGAGCGTTTCAGCACACCTCCACATGCTGACCCCATTTCCACACATCACGTAGGGGACAAGTAGCCCTGCCCTGATGAAACATCCTCCTACCAGATTCCCTCTGACAGGGCATGATGTCACAGAATTCCGCAACAATCCGGACACCCTTCTTGACGAAACACCACGGCTTAATCCTGGAATCTGGATTCCTGCAGGTTCAAACTAATCTCAGATCTCCAATGCCTCACTACATATTCCACTAAAGTGCACATGTTTGCCATGACATGGCCTGGAAAAAAAAAAGAAGGGAAGTTTGGTCTGTCTTCTATGGTTAAACGGGTTACCGTTGCCAATCAGCAGACGTTACTTCCCTCCACATCACTGCATTCGTTGCAGAGCTCAAGAACATTGGCTGGCGCCAAGGCAGTCTGAAGACTGTTCCGGAACAAGCCTCACCTGCAGTAGTTGTGACGCCACAGTCGGGTTGGCAGAACATCTGAGCCATACACGTCCCACCTCAGACAATCTCGTCCTTTCTCACTCTCAGAGACCGTGCCCTGGTAGTCCTGGCCATTACCGTTTCGGCACTTCACAGCACTACCTAAATAAATAATAAAATAAATAAAAAATAAAACGTTTAAAAAACGGTCCTTCGCCTTGAACGCGACTGGGAGAGAAATTCTACACGGAATAAACGTCGGAAGGGTCCGATTGCTTCCACTAAAGCTGTTGAAACACACAGATGACACGACTGGTAGCACAGCAGTAGGCGGAGACGCACCTGAGTTCCTGGTTAGTCGCATGACTGGGGCCCACGACCTCCTCTGCAGGAGTGAAATGTGGTTGAGACGATATAGCATTTAGTTACATGTTAGAGGTAAATTAACCTTAATAAAGTAGCTGCAATCTACAAGACGGTGGTCTCCTTTCATGGAAATGCTAATCACTCGCTGTATTTACACCTCTTCGCTTTGCCTCCCACGCCCACTCACCGCTTGGAAGCATGAGACGAGGGCCGTCATCACGGCAAAAAAGACGAACAATTGCATTTTTCACAGACTTCTTCCTTTTTTGGATTTTCTGAAAAAGCAGACAGTTTTGGAGAAGTAAGCCACACGCAAAAGATGACCCGTCCCACCCTTTAAATCCCAAAATAAACTTCCCTTGTTTGCATGTCTCAACTCTCAGCCATGGTTAGAAAATTATATAACCTTAGTATGAATGCTACTTTTCATTTAATCCACATTTCTGGCCAAACCTTAAAGCTCATTCCCCTTCAGTTTGATAGACCCTCAGGGAGAAATGAAAAAACCCCAAACACATTAAATCATGCCTTGTCCTGTACAATTTCTGCCATGTTTCCCCACAGTAGCCAGTTTTAGAGCGAACCAAAGGGGTCTAAGGGTCAGCGTTCACATACAGTAACGTGCGACTACAACTCAGCCCAGTTAAGAGATTAACCATCAATTCCAATGATGCGACAGGGGAGGAAATGAGAGCACATCACATTAAACGTGACAGGCAGCGACATCCCGGCCTGTGTCCAGTTTAACAAAGCAAACATTCATTAACCCCTACAGGCTCCTTCACAGACTTGACCATCTGACCGGCTGCTCAGGTTTCCATCATGTGCAAGAGGCCAGAGCGTGTGCACACACACACACACACAACATAATGGTTTCAGTTCAGTTCATCTTTATTAATTTCCCGATGGTTGCAGCATACAAGCATATAACATAACAAAAACACTCCCACACAACCAAAAAACAAACACATAAAACTCATCTAAAGTAAACTAATTTATTCCTACTAACATTACCTAGAATTTAAAAGCTTTATAGCTGAGGGGATAAATTAATATCCACCTTCCAGTCTCAGTTGTTCCTGCAAAACAATAAATAAATAAAATTTAAAAAAATACCTAAACGTATATTAAAAAGGAGCCCAGAGAACAAGGCAAGTTAGTTTCCACCTACGTCAAAATCACAAAGAAGCATTTAGAAGAAACAAAAACAGTTACAGATGGCTACAAGACATTTATTCTGTGCAACAAAGGGTTTCCTCATCAAAGGCCGAGCGGCTTAAAACACCCCCCCCCGGATCAGCTCACCAATGAAGCGCACCGAAATCAGGATCAGGCAGTAAACTCGTATTCAAGTCTCCTGGATAGCTGTTCCTGCACAGTGCTCACGATTCAATATATAAAGGGGCCGAGAGACGCGATTGGTCGGTGGGAGGGCTTGTGACAAGTTGCTCACGAGCCCACTCACGCTTGAAGAAGCGATTTAGACACATTCTAGTGGTGACTCATAACTGATGAGATAACGCCTCCCTCCAACAGGAAGCTTATTAATAAGTTCATACCTCGAGAGACAAGAAATAATCCCAACTCTACCCCAAGACCAGCTCCCCCGCTCCTCATAACCACCAAACAGGGTTTCCATTTCAAAATGGAATTATGAATGGATATTAAATTACCTTTAAAACGAAGATTCCAAAACAGAACTGACCCACAAAGGGGAAATAATTACTGTAAGCCTTTCCGGTGGTGTCTGCTTGCGAGCCGATTTTTCCCATGAGAGCCAAACCCACTGTTCCTGCAAAGCAGGTTCATACACAGCCTGGCCTGGGAGTTTACTCCGGATTCCTAATACCGTGTGAACGTGAACGCCCACTGGGATGGACCGTCACTGGTCCACCAATCCCTCTGGGCTCAGGGTGCCAAGCGGGAGAGTGAAAGGTGCCATTCGCAGCGGGGGCATGCCTTAAAAAGACCCATAGACCTGCAGCGTCAGAGCCGAGAACTGGTTACCGGGACCAGTCGCTCCTCTGTTATGATTGGTCCAGTGCCGATTGGTCCAGCGCCGATTGGTCCGAGAGCCATAAAATTCCGCCCAAACAAAAAACAAACAGCAGTCTCAGCTGCCCCCCCTACTTCCAGGCCAAGGTGCACTTAAAATGAGTCAGCCATGCAGGCAACATCATTGCAGACACCTTAAGAAATACAAACTGCTTATTACATTTCCTGAAATTCCCAGAATTTCATTAATTTTCATGCCGAGCACAAGACGTGAACCGCACAGTGAAGTACCAAATTATGAAATTACTACCGAACCGCTGGGAACAATTCAAAATACTTAGCTTAGTTACTTTAACTTACTACAGGTCTGACATACTTTTGAGCCCCAAGATTAAATTGGTAAAATATTCATAGAAAAACTAAGATGATCCCTACACATCGGTGTTATTTCATTTTAAAAATCGGGTTTTTGCAGATTTTAAAGCGGCTTGGCCTTCTGTGCCCAGGGTGGCTGAAATGGCCAGTGCTCTCCCTGCTGCACGAGGAGAATTAGTGAAGGTGCAGAGAAATAAAGCATGTCCCTTTTTCCAAATGAAAAGATCAATAGAGACAATAGTATCTTCAACATCCATTAAGGTAAGATAAGCCCCCTTTTTTTTCTTTTTTTTTTCCTATGGGCCTCAGAAATTTTTACATTTGAAAAGAGGAGTTGATTGACCCGTCAGGCAGGGGGGAAAAAAGCTAAACCAGTCTAAATGGGTAGGCAGTAGCCATTCAGAAGTCATTTGATCATTAGCAACAGAACGAGCGGGGTGTAAAAACCAAGGGTGTAAAAATCAACATCAGCAACCGGGGCCAAATTAAATAAAAATAGGCGGTACCCTGAGAGTGGCTATGTAGAATTTAAAAAGCAGTTGGTAGAGCTAAAAACTAATAAAATATACTCACTTACACCTCATTCAATCATTAAGCTGGATTAACACAATAGAAGGTTGAAGTACCTTGCCCGATGGCAGACTAGTTAAGCCTTCTGACATGCAAGCGTGACACCTTTAGTCATGACTAAACTAGCGCCCCAACCACGGTCCTGCCATCCCATTGACCACTTCCTGAGGTTCCGATCTTCCCCCGATTGCACCACTGTCAAACCTTCTCTCATGAGAAGATTGTTTGCACAGGATGTCAGGCAGCCAAGCCACAAAGAGGAAAATGGTACAAGTAGTTAAACACACCATAAACAAGAAGTGTGACGAAGAATTATACAAAATGAAAGGTGAAAACCGATCCCATCATCTTGCTACGGTGCAGTGGGCCACAGCCTTAAATAAAAAACCCCTTACACCAAGCCCCCCATATAGATAATACAATGACAAGAACAAATGATTCACTTCCTTCCAATTGCAGATGCCATGCACGTTGTCACGGCGACAGGTTAATCAAAACCACGTTTTCACAGAGGAGACCGCACCCTCCAAATTGTTTAGATCAGTTCCATGGTACAGGTTGTGGGAGCACGTAGACGATTTCACCAGCTAATAAATTGTTGCACAACACTCAAGGCGCAAGTGGTATTTTAATCAATAACAAGGACACATTTTTAGGTTAGGGAGTGGTTGAAATAAATAAAAACCTTAACACAACCCTTAATCCTAAAAAGCACACAAATAATTCATTTTAATGTTTAAGAAAAATGAAAAAACAAGATAAAAAAAATCTTTAAAAAAAAGAAGATAAATTGGTATAATTAAGTAAACCATTTAATCAAAAATCAGACAGATAAGACTGTCTGAGATGAAGGGACCAGAAAACCAAGGTGATGGGTTTTTTTTTTTTAAATCACAGACAAAGCCTTGTAGAAGTATTCAGACCCTTTCAAAAGGTATCCCATTATTAGAAATTACAAAAAGACTAACTCTTGAATTATGGAACTGAAAGGGTGAGCACGAGTTAAAATGCATATGTTTGACAGAAAAGTCAAATAACCCGGTAAGCCTCTACCAACTTTTCACACCGGATGCAGTATGTGCATCTTCTGCATTCTCCAGGGTCCCTGATGGAGAAAAGCATCCCCATGGCATGATGCTGCCACCACCACTACCATACTCGACTGCAAGGGTGGCGTAAACATGGAAGCTGTGCCCTGTCAGTTCTACGTCAAGCAAACCGTTTGGCTTTTACAGTCTCCTCTAACCACACTACCCTCCCTATAGCTCGGTCGGGATCCAGCTGGTGGTTCCTCGCAAACTCCAAGCAAGCTCTGAGACTTTTCCCCCTCAGTAAACGCTTCCGTCTGGCCACCCTGCCCTACAACCCACTTTGACCAAGTGCTCGGTTCAGATTGCAAGGCCATCTGAGCATTACGATGAAGCTTCCGTTTCTAGAAGGCCGAGTAAATCGTGCTCACAGGGATACTGAGACTTTTGTTTTTGTGTCCCCAACCTGTGTTTTTTTCCCCCCCAATGACTTTATCCCTGACTTGCCATGACAGCTCTATGGTCATTGTGATTAAGTGTTTTCTTCAAATTCACAACCTGACCAAGGAACCTCAGAGCCATTACACACAGACTGAAGCAATTGCGCCAATTGTATGGCTTGTTAAGGTAACTTTGTGCACGTAAATTTAATTTAGGGTTGTCACAATACTGAATACTTCTGCAAACAAGATTTCCGTTTTGGTTATTTGTCCCCCTTAAAAAGGTGATACTTCATAAATGGTCTGAATTGTTTTTGTTGGCGTAGAAATTTGGGCAAATGTTTCCTTGTGTAATCCATGTCCCGAAAGACCGTGGGAATCTTAAGAAATGCAAGTTTTCCTAAGGAAAGCCGTCCATTAAACAAAAAGTGTAAATGAATGAAAAACTAAATAGCATTTGCATTAGCAAACGTGGGCTTTATAACCCTTTTTTCCATTTCACCACAGGATGTTCGTTAGCCATCTGTGGTGTTATGTGGGGACATTCTCTGAAAAGACACAAATTACAAAGAGGAAGGAAGTGACTGAAATTTTTGGAAAACATTTTCGTAAAATTAGAAGTGCATTTTTAAATTCGACGTTGCGCAATGCATTATCATTAATAATCTCTACCCTATAATGCATCAATAAACGCCCGTTCATTTTCAAATAAAGATGGGAGCTTCGTTTACATACATTTTGAGTGAAACGGAGCACGTTGAAAAAACCATCATCTAGTTTCTACCAGATGCAGTCAGTTCCTTGGCTTCAGACATATTTTAATTCGGTTATCGAGAAATTGGAAACATGGACTCAAATTCGTCGAGATGGGTGCTCAAAGCTCCGGGTGTTTAGTATTTTAAGACGTAACGCCTTCTACATAATTGTTTTGGTGGTGTTGTTAACATCAAAGTATATACTTGCCGTCCCATCAAGCCGGAAAATGGATCAACGACAATGCCCACGTCAGTGCTTATTTCAGATAGCAGGTTCCCCGATTATGCAAAGCCCATCAGCTCATATAGGCATATTATGACAACCAATGGCTTTTGTGGGAGGTAAATAGCTTTGCGCCAGAAGGACAGTCGGAAACTTTATTTTTTTAAAATAAATTGGTTGCCAAGGAATCTGACCCATCCAGCCAAATCCGACACTCGTTTTGATTTTGTTGAAGAGCGCCCTCTTGTGAATATTTGCTTGTGTAGGAAATCTGCATACAGTTCGACATATTTTGGTCCGAGGTGTACCTATATGTAGCTCGCAACTGAATAGACAAATGCGTGTTTCTAAAACCAGGCCTACACTGGCATTTAAATTCCAAAACACACCCCGTTTCACATTATTCCAGATATGTTTCGGTTGGCCGACGACGCCGAAAGAACCCCCCCAAACACCAAATTGTTACTATTGCCTGCCGTGGGTTAACGAAAAATTCGTAAAAATAAACGATGTACTCTGGTCAAAGCGAACACGTATAATTAAGAACCTGGCCAAACATATCCAGATACTTACGCGAGTGAACCTGAATGAACCGTAGCCCAAACGAGTCCGCTTGCAGATGGTTAGTGCATTTTGAGACCAGCCAGTGGAACTTTTTTGGGGGGTGGTTCGCTCGCTTGAACTGGTCAGTCAAATAAATTATGTACGGGTAGTGTTGCGTTAATATACTACGACACAGCCGTCTATGGCGTAAAGACAGGTTATTCCGTTGCTGGATTAATTGGATCCACCTGAAGGTCACATAGCATTTCCGTTGATGGAAAGGGGATATTGGAAAAAAAAATATCCTGACAAAGCGTTTAAGTTTTTATTTTGGTTTCCAATCTCTGGTATGTTTAAATTTCAGATTTAGAAACGCCGTGGCTTCAACATTTGTATCAGTTTCCTGACTGGTCAAAATACACTTTCGAAGGATGCACAACCTTTTTCAAAGTTAGCTTTACACTGAATGTAAATGTATCCTTTAAACTACGTAACCAAAGTGCAGTTGTGCGTTGTCACGAACATATAATATAAATAGTACAAAATTAATGTTAATCAACACCAAAGAATAGCAATAAGGATCAGGCTACTGTATATTCAAATCTGTTCATGTTTAGATATTGGCGCCTTTTTATTATAGCGGTAATTTGTTATTGCACTCAGTTTCTCAAATCTAACCTATTTTTTAAGAATATTCCTTCAATAAGTATTTTGTATTTGAACCATTTACTAAATGCATTCCAATTATTTCAAAATATAATTCAGTGAAGCGTAGTAGCTCTCTTTTTATTCACCGAGTAACCAATCCTGCTGATCTCAGCTTTCTAAATTAGGCTACTCAAGCGTAAGCCTGCAGTCAGGACGCATAGACACGGTTCACTCACTGACTCACCCGGCGGTCAGACCCATACCCTCATAGTTACCCAGCTTTCTCGTTCATGGGTACTCTAACCCGTCTTCCGCCCCCACTCGCAGTTGTAGAAGCCGAACCCAAGCCACCGTGCACCAGCTTCGACTCCGTTTGCCGCGGTATCTTCAAGTACAGCCCGTATTATCCATGTGTACAGCTGGGCTGGAAGCAATTCAATTCAACCTCGCCCATAGAAAACCAGCTGATCCCTTCTATGATCTGAACCTTGCAACCTTGGGTCACTTTTCTGAAATATTAAACCTCTTGCCACAGCGTTAAATAGTGGAATGAGTGCCCTTTAAGTAGCATGTATTGTAACGGCATTTATGTTTTGTGATTAGCTGCTTAGTATGTGTATGGCAGACGTGAATGCTTCGTTTTAGTAGCCTGGAGCATTTTTCATCCACTCGTCTCTACTATACGACCTTCAAATTGACATAGCACTCTTCTAGGCCAGTCAGATTCTTAATAGTTTACAAATATTTTTTTCCCAAAAGGGTATCGCATTGTCTTTGCCTGTTCAGGCTTAGTACATTTTTTTAATTCAAGTAATTGGTACGGCTGCTCATACGACAACCACGTGAGTTATTCAATCACTTGAAACAACTGCGTGTGTCCTGGTCTACGTAACCTATATAGCCAGTTTAAAATTGACCTCAGAAGATTGATACTTAATTTAATTAGCAAGTAAACATCCAGCTGTATATATGGATGAATGTAGAAATGGTTAGCCATGTAAGCCACTTCGGGTAAAAGCGTCTGCTAGACAACAAAAGTAATTACACACAACATAAGCAAGAAATGTGACAAAGAATCATACAAAATGAAAGGTGAAAACCGATCACATCATCGTGCTACGGTGCAGTGGGCCACAGCCTTAAATTAAAAATTACTACAAAAGCAGCCTTTTAAAATGCAACAGGACTCCCACCAGCCGGCTAATAAGTAGCTCATGGAGGAAATGCTGAAAGGGATTGTATTTACAACGTTCATTTGTTTTTGGCCTCTTTGATCAATGATAACCATCTACCATTATACTTAATGTGCAGGTTGTTGCTGTTTGTTGATCGTTACTTTACATTAATTAAGGGTGCATATTCATATTTTTAAAAACACAATCTGTCTATCAGCGACTCGTCAGAAAGACTTCAAATGTGAGGATCTGTACAACACGATGTACAGTGTAGTAAATAAACAATGTATTTATAGGTTTTGGAGCAATAAATGTTCTCTGGAACAGAAGTTACCGTCAGAATTTGAGTAACATGTTTGACTATTTCAGGAGAAGTATTGAACCACAAGTTGAGGAGGGATATAAAAAGATCGGAAAGGCAATGAGTAACATATGGAGCACTGTTAAAGCGAAAGAGGAAGACCCAGAAAACTACCCAGAATCCTCTGTGACCAGAATTTGTACCCATGGCAGATTTTTCACTCAATATAATGTCTTTGTCAAAATTCAAAAGCTTAAAACTTCTTCTCAAAAATGTAAATGTTCCATAGAAAATTCCCAGACCTGCTAGACCTATGAACCTCTTAGGAGAGGACACATTCTGCATCAATCTGGCAGCTCATTTCACAAAAGCCTGTCACAACCTGACACACAGGAGGAAATAAAGACATCATAAATGTACACATTATAGACTATAAATCATTAGTGTTTTAAATTATCATTATTATTGCTATTATGTGTAAAGATGACAACTGTTGTCAATGCTTTGGCAATACTGTGTATTGGCCATTCCAATAAAGCTAATTGAAAATAGACCACATTTTGTTTTTTTCCGAACACCCACACAATTTGCTTCTTAAAGGCAATTCGTAACTTGTTCAAAAAAGCGGTCACCATACAAATTCGATGCACTCGAGACACAACCCGAAAGAATATTGCTTATTTACTATTGCCAGATAGCAGACGATGTTGCCACAATATACGTCGCCAACCACAAATAAACCCTCCCTTTAAATGGTGCGTAGTGCCTTTCACCCGGAAGCGAAGAAATTCTGGAGTAATCGCGCTTAGCCAGCTAATGCTGATAAACCAGCGGGGGTTGGTGTTGAAAAGGGGATGGGTAAAGACAAATGAAATAGTAACCGAGGTACAAGTGTGTTATTTAAAAAAAAAGACATTGGTAAGTTTTTATTATGGTTATTCAGTTAGTTTATCCATTATGGATTTTATATATTCAGCAGAAAAAACGGGTTATTTCCAGCTAACGTTAGCTATTTACCCCCAACACCCTTATCCGTTAAGTCCCTGCTTTCTACTTTGCTAATTAGACTGTAATTAAAAGGCACGCCATGGGTTATCGAAAAAAGTCTTGTCGGCCAAGCCTTTGATATGCGTGACGTTTGCCATTGTGCCTCTTTGATGGGTGACACTGTAAACTAACTTCAAATTAGGATTTTGCTGCAATATTCCGTGCATTTCTAACAAGAACTATTACAAGTCGGAAGTATTCGTGCTCCCTTTGCCTCGGGGTAGGTCGTGCGCGGCTTGTAGAAAGTTCTACGAAAAGGAAGGGATCGAGCGGCCAGGAACCGCCATGAGACAAAATCGAGTATTTATTGCAGTCGTGATGAATAAACTCCTGAATTTTTTTTGTAGACCAAAGTATTGTAGCGTTGGGTGAAATGAACGACTCAGTTTGTGTGCCACAGTATGTATGTGGTGTATTTCGCGAAATACAAAACCCATTGCTCAAGCCAGGCGGGACAACGTCTTGGAGTCCATGACCAATGTGGTTGAGCTATATAAACTTTGCTGTAAAAGCAGTTTCATTCTACCGCGCAGGTACTAAAATGCCAAATACCAAAATCGTCTCTTGTACGATCTCCACATAACAGAATGTCATGACGTATACTGAAGTTACATTCATTCTCGCGAGTTTCTGAGTTCTGTTGACGGATTAATCCGTTTATTGACCTCGCGAACCACGTGTAATGTATGAATTAATTTTTTTTGGAAATTGCTTTATTTAAAAAAAAAACAAAAAAAAAAAAAACGGATCTAAATAAGTTGCCAATATGGAGACAACCTGAAATTATTCCCGCTACCCTCCTCAGAATATTTGATCAAAAGGGTTGGTGTGAGATTACAGTACATGGAAATCAAGTAATACTAGAACACATTCCGTGTTCTGCTGCATATATTTCCTTGTGATAGTCTGACAGGTTTGTCTTGCATCTTGTTTCAGATGCATTTTTTTAAAACTCTCAAACCCAGACCGTGTGCTGCTTTTGGCCAAATTTGAAAAATGTGCTTTACGGTTCAGAAACAAACGGGCAAAGCGGATCTACTGATTTCACGGTCAGTGGGTTTGAGGTTTTGTGCCGGGTGTGGCTTAACGATTTGTTCTCCCAGAGGTCCCGCGGAGAGAATGACCATGGCTCATGCTGGGGCAGTGGTAGCCGCAGTCACCGGTGTGATTGCGGTTCTGCTGCACTCCTCCATACACAAGATTGAGGAAGGACATCTCGCCGTTTACTACAGGCAAGTGGCAGACGCGCCCGGCTCCTGCCAGTGACACTCCCTGCGTTCATTGGCTCCAATGCGGAAGTTTTGAGTCCCTTTGCCTTCAGTTGATGATATTTCCAAAGTTCTAATTTATGGCATTTCCGATTGCTTCCCCCTCCCCCCACTAGAGGCGGGGCTCTGCTGACCACGCCCAACGGCCCAGGTTATCAGATCATGCTCCCTTTCATCACCACCTACAGATCTGTGCAGGTCAGTTGTGAAAGGCTGTGATCCCGCGGGACTAAGTCTTAATTAGGCAAAGCAGCTTTGGAGAAGCCTTTTTAGAATGTACCGAAAAGGTGCTTTTGGACATATTTCTGTTGTTCACTGATTCCGACAGTCACGCCATTCACTGGCTGTTTACATGTGTTTATTTAGCAGGCGCTCTTATCTAGATTGACATGCATAGCTTAAAAATTGAACTCTCCGTTTACACACAGTGGACATTTCCTCAGGAACTCTGGTGAAGAACCTTGCTCCTCCTCCTGGGAGTTGACCCTGTTTCCCACCGGTTACGTATGGTGCACCGTAGACCTCTGCACCATCTCCTGCCTCTGGCGTCTTTTTGGTGCCTGGCATAGTTTTCTTTAGCTCACCCGGCCTACGCAGACGCCCCCCCCCCCCCGACTCCCAC
>JAOVYW010019384.1:19848-34073 GCA_025775045.1 Hiodon tergisus | reverse complement strand
TTAGGCATGCGTGCGTTTGTATGGGTGTCATAGTGAGAGAGAGTACTCTGAGATTAGGCATGCGTGCGTTTGTATGGTTGTCACAGTGAGAGAGAGTACTCTGAGATTAGGCATGCGTGCGTTTGTATGGGTGTCACATTGAGAAAGAATACTTGCTTATGTAAGTATACTAAGATGGGGTTTTCTGCATTCCTTGTTGTTTCTCAGTGCACGTGTACTTCTGGGTTGTTCCCTGCTCCTTTCACTGTGACACCCTGTTTTTTTTATTTTGGGTCCACAGTTCTAACGGTTTGTTTGTTCCAGAGGGAAAGCCCGTTATACACAGGATCGGGGACCAGGATATCCTGGATTAGACGGCTGGTGTTGGGCTTTAAAGAACATTCTTTAGCAGAAGTCTTAATTTATTGTTATTTATTAAGGCTCCTGTGATTTTTTCCCCCGTGCTTCCTCTCTTCCCTTGATAAATAAAATTTGGCCTGGTTGACCAAATGAGGAGGTGCACTAAAATCCACAGTTATTGAAACAGGGACATTCAAGAAGTGAAGATGATTTTTAACCCTAACCCCAACCTATCCTTTTTTTGCAAATCTGTCTTATCAGTTTCGATTTGTATCATTTAGGAATGTTGTTCTTTATTATCTCCAGTGGTTTATGACACACGTCCATGGGCCCTGGTAATTAGCGCCGATCTGTCATTGCGAACGGCCAGCCTCCGTTTAATGTTCCCTGCTGGTGGTAAATATGTAACTGGGGGTGTAGTGGAAGCCATCCAGTTCCTGCCTCCTGCAGGGGGAATGGCTCTCCTGGGGGTCTGCTGATATTTCCTACAATAACATTGAATGTACTGAACATTGCAGCCTGAAACAGTGCACACGTTTCCGAAAAAGACCCCTTTCATTTACCCCGCTTCGTTATGAGCTCATAAGTGCCCTTCCCCCCGCCCAACCCACAGAGGGGATTAAGTGGAGAGAACGCGGATGGCCTTTGGGCAGTGGACCGGGTGGAATTTACAATTGGATGTTTAACAGACACTGTTATCCAAAAGCAACTCACACGGCTTACAATTTCTACATTCATCCACTAATACCGCTGGATATTTACTGAAGCCATTTAGGTATTTTGCTCAAGGATACAGCAGCTGGGGCAGGATTTGAACCGGCCACCTTGCGGTTACACAGGACAAAGTTGCGGGAGGTTTCGTGCACTGGCATTGAAAATTGAGCATTTGACGCCAGGGTGTGCTGAGACGGTAAACATGATGACCATGCAAGGCAGACGCTGAAGGTAGACCGATCGGATCATTCTAAGAGATACGGGGCTAACATTCTTCAGATGCCGCCAAGGGCTGATTGTGTCAGAGGAAACCACGGCCACATGAATGAATCTATTACGATGTCACACCAAGTCACGCTCCATCTCTCACTGCTGTCGGTGGCAAAGTTGTTGCCCTCCTCTTTAATTAATGCCAGTTTTTCAGAAAGCACAGTCTATTTTTCCCCCCTTACGTCATCAGTTTGCATTCTGAGGTTTGGTTTCAATACATACACTAAAGCTGCAGATCTCATGTCAAATCTAAAGGAGCACATTTGAATATATTATGAACCTATTTTTGAATATGAATATCACTGCAGAGACCATGCATTTTTCTGTAGTCTCCGGCGCTTCCTAAAACTAAGTAGTGGAAAGCACAATATTTTTATTGAAATGTTAGAGGCTTACAATCATGTGTAGGCGTGCCCAGTTCAGCTCTCGTGCTTTTCTTAAGCATGTAAGTGCAGTTTGTGGACCTGATGAATCAGCACGTCTGATGGACACGCATGGACCTCGTGCAGAAATAACACAGACGCCTCTCCGATGACATGCCAGAATCGGTGGTGGTGGAGAACAGTGAAAGTACAGGAGAAGAAAGGCTTAGATCGAGAAACACTACTTTACTTTTCTGTCGGAAGCTTATCAAAGAAGAAACCCCCCCACTGGCGCACGGCAGACCAGCTGCACTGTGTCCGCTAAGACAGTTATAACCTATGCTGCTCCTGGAGACTAAAGACTGTGTGGGCAGGTCTTTATTCCAGCCAAGTAATTAATTAAAATTACTGACCTCATTAATTAATCTAGTGTTTCCTCCCAGTACTGAAGATGATAGCTGTTTAAAGAATTTGATAATCTCCTGGAGCGTGGTCCAACAGGAACCACCACACCCAAGAAGAGGAAAACAAGGTCAATGGCATGGGTTGACACCGGCCCATCCATCTCTACGGCTGCCCCCTCATTCCGCATTTTGAACGTGTGCCTTCACCCTCTGAGGAGAAGCTGACCCTTCTTAGGTTGCTTAGCAGACCACCAACTTTACATTCCATTCATGTATCTAGCTGTATTTAAGTGCCTTGTTTAGTGGTTCATCAGGAGTCTGTTACAGGTCCACTATATTAATTCACTGCTCTGCTGTCCACTGTCAGTTCAGCCCAGTGTGGCAGCTGCCTGAGAATCTCGCTACGGCGATCCACGAATAAAGTTGGAATTAAAAGCTGACCAGGCACACAGGTGCCTACGAGCACAGACTGGCTAGCCTGTAATGCAGAAAATGCCTTAAAGGAGGTACCTTTGCAGGCAGGGTTTTTTATTCTAGCGAGAACATAATTCCTGTCCCAGGTGAAATGCTGACGATGACAGACCTGTAGAGAAGAATAGGGGCCCCCGGACGTGCAGAAGACGCCCGGATTGCTGGTGTGGGGGACTCGAAGGAGACTTTATTCATTTGAGCATAATCACGCAGGATGGACGGGACAAGATAACTGCAGGAGGAAGCCGGGCAAGAATAGAATCTAAAAAAAAAAACCCTCCGGAACATTCCGGTGATTTGTGGAGTATGTCCCTGTCCCCATCCGTGTAGGGGACAAGCATGCGCGTGCCGTGTGCATTCCGTGACGCACTGGTGGTCACGTTGCCGGGTTCGACAGGCGGCAGAGAGACCAGACACCCCCCCCACCCCACCTACACACACACACACACACACACAGACACACACACCTACACAAACACACACAGACACACACACCTACACACACACACACAGACACACACACCTACAAACACTCACACAGACACACAGACACACACATACACAGACACACACACACACACCTACAAACACACACACAGACACACACACACCTACACACACACACACACAGACACACACACACAGACACACACACACCTACACACACACACACACACACACACCTACAGACACACACACACACACACACACACAGAGTTGTTGCTGCTGTTTCCCCGCCCATCACCATGACTTCAGTCACCCCTATGACAGCGTTTGCCTGTCCATCGACTTCTAGGTCCCTCATCTGCGTCTTCTATCCGAACATTCTACCCAGTATCATGGATCCTCCACTTTTTACTTGCTAGCCTGATCTGGAAACATACTTTCATGCACAGTGAGACAGTGATAAAGTAAATGAATTCAGTGTTCCTTTTGGATGTTATTTATTGTATAGTTTTGCATTAAACCACTTCAACAGCTGAGGAAACTTAGCTGGCAGTGGTGCTCGGGGCATTCCTCTCTGTAATATATGACTGATGAAATATCATTCCATATAGATTACTTATAAGCATTTGGACTGTTTGTCATTGTAAATGTCCCTGTTAGGGGCCCTCCAGCGCTCCCGGGGGGCTTTAGAGATTTACTCCTTTTGGAAGGTTTGACACTGGGTCGGAAATCTGATCCTGTTTGACATTTTCCACTTGTTATTTCACTGGCAGGTGTTGGCAAAGCATTTCTTTTCACATGCTTTCGAATGTCCATAGGGCGGTTAACCGGGTCGTTAATACTGTGTTATATAAGCTCATTTTACCAGCACTGTACGCAGCTGGACCAGGCATGAGGTGCCGGTGTGGTGTGGTGTGTGAGACAACGTGAGACTCGTTTGGCCGTCTCGCTTCTCTTGTTGCAGAGAGGGTGAGGCGCTGCGATCTGGCATGTCAGAGCTTCACGGTTCAGATCCCGGGTTTGAGACTCCAGAACTTTCCGGATCATTCCGGAACTTTCTAGTCAAACGCCTTAAGTGGAAGTGTGTGGTCACATTGACCATGGCCTCTCACTCGCGTCGCCTGTGGCGTTTGTCACAGACGTACCATACGTGCAATGTTTTTCCGTTTTTTGACTACCACCCTGTGAGGTCAAGTCTGCATGCGTGTGAAAAGAAAAGAAAAAAAAACATAATATCACATGCCTGTGTGGATGAAATGGGAGAATTTGGCTCTTGGGTTCAACAAAACTAAACATCTGATCTGAATTGCCTCTTACAAGTGGGCACAAACCCACGCATATTATTAAACAGAGTAAATCCCACACATATCCAACATGGTAGAAAAAGAGTCAACAGGGGCAAGACTTGGAGTTCTTCTGTTATGTTTGGAAACTCCTCAGAACTTCCAGTTCATTTGGCAGTAACCTAAAGTATTTCTGGTTTCCTCTGGGTGATCCATAGCCCCGTCACATATCCTGCCCACCTGTAGCCATGCTGTACTCGTCTGGGGGGATTTTGACTTTTGTTTCTGATTGAATGGTTGATTGGCACTGCTCTGCTGTAAATAGTCCCCAAGTCCTCATTAGGGCTGATTCGCAGGGATCGTAATCTTCCCTAGGTTTTTTTCTGTCTTGTGCATGTGCAGTTTCTTGCTCCTTGCTAGCCCAAAGTCTGCTTAATTTTTTTTTGACAGGAAATGCTATGCACACGGTCCAACCGTTGAAGGAATTCGAAAGGAAATCTAAATGTGTCCCCATTGTTGTGGTCCGGGGGAGGTGCTGTATGTAGCCGGGACATGACCCAGGGTGCGCAGGGGACGGAGGGAGAGTCAGGCTGGGCTCTGTGTCGTGACTCTGCCGATCAGAAGCTTAAACATTAACGCAGTTCGCAGGCAGAGCTTCAAACAAATACTTTCCCAGAGACGGTAGGGGGTAGAGAGGCTGGGCTACTTACTGTGACCTTGCTTTCTAACAAGCATAGTGACAACGCAGGCGGGACAAAGGGGCATGTCTAAAGGCTTTCGGGGGAGGGATGGGTCTCTGACCATTGTTTGGCGGTTCTAAGCGGCGGTCGCAATGCGTTTGTGACGTCTCGGCTGAGCCGTCGCCTGTGTGTGGGAGGTTCAGCTCTGCAGCTCGTTGTTACCGGAGCTCAGCTCTGCTCTAACACAATGGCCCAATGACCCAATGGGCCAATCACGTCTCAAACAGACCTTTTTGGTTGCTGGGCTGCTTTTCCGTGACAGCTGATTACTTGCACCCTCACCTGAACTTCCCAGAATTCCCTTGTTTTCCTAAAGGTTAGATTGAGGCTTGGCTAAAACAAGGCCTCTGTGAACATTGTCTGCAGGGTGTTAGTGATTGTTTCCTGACTTTTAGGAATTATTTCGCAGAGATATTTCTCTGCTTGTAGATCAGAACGAGGTTGGGGCATTTCCTCAACACGTTTGTTAGTTTTCCTCGCCTGCTGCACCAGGTGTAAATCAGTGGCTAATAGGAAGGTCACTGTGAAACATGCAGGTCTGCAGTCCCCCAAAGGCTGTGATGACCCACCCTTTCTAAATCATGTAATCGGTCTGATAAGTTGCGACAGGTCTGCTGATAAGCCTATCTAGGGAAGCATCCAGGGTTACTTATTTTATCTGTCAGGTGACTTAATCCAAGGTGACTTTCCAAGTCTCTTCCATATAAACATTTCCGATAATAGCAACCCATACAATCATCACTCAATACAGTGAAACACAGTGCTGTACGCAATATCTCTACATAATCAAGAAAAACACTTGCAGAATATCTCTGCTACACTAAGCAGCTACAGTCGCTTTGCTCACACATGTATTGAGTCCTTGAATGAAACTTTATCCTGTTTCATGGCCTGTTCTCCATGATATCTATGTCTCGATTCATAGATGATGAACACGACTGGTTCACAGCTGCAGGCGATTAACCCAGAAACTGCCTGAATTCATCTTTTTGACTCTGAAGGGGTACAAGGGTTTCAGCAATGTAAAGTGGGTGATCCAGCGGACAGGTGCTTTTCTGTTGGTCAAGTGCGTTTTTAGCATAGGACACTGTACAGGTGCAGCTCATTCTTATTTTGTTAATTTGATGTCCTTATTCAGAGAAACGTGCATCCTGTACAATTCTACACATTGCCTGGAGGTGATTTTGGTTAAATACCTTTCTCAAGGTTACAAAATAAGCTGCCTACCTTCGTTTTGAACTTACAGCTTATGGGTCACAAGACCACTTCCTCCTCCACTTCTTCTTCTGAAGCCTCCTAGTACAACTGGGTTGAAGAGGTTCCAGAATACCAGAATGGACTGGAAGCATTGTGCTTGTTATGCAGCAATGCGACTTTACACACAAAAGCACCTTCTTTACCATAATTTACCACTGTGTGGGTCACGCTGTCCATCTTGTTCTGTGTCTGTCTCAGATCACCATTCAGAAAGACAGTGGGCTGGATGTGAGTTCCCCGAAACATGGAAAGTTTGACCCTAAAAATGCCCCCCATGTGGGGGGTAACCAGTGGGCAGGTGGCACAGGTGGGTAACCTATTAGGACTGATCTCTCTGTTAAAGATGGGCAGTCTTCTCATATAAATCTCTGCGGTCTGTTTCTGGTTAGAGATGCTGACATTACTGAAGAAAGAAGACAAGCAATTTTACACATTTTATGTTGGATTCCCTTAAAAAGAAATTTCGAACTTTCCAACAAATCACTTTTCAAATGTAATCTTTCATCAGCCATCAGTGATATATCCCCCCAGTTTCGTTCTCTTTTTTCCGTCAATAAATGTAGGAAATTTGCAGCTGTGTTGCCTGTGTTCTCCTGTAGGGGGCAGAGACACAGCAGGCCTGGGGGGGATGGGTGGTCCTTATCGTCTGGACGCAGGCCACAAGGTGTACCAGGTGTCCCAGGCTGAGAAGGATGCTGTTCCAGAAGAGGTGAAGAGAGCTGCGAGGGAGATGGCGGAGAAGGCCTTCAAAGACAGGTATGTGCTGTCACCCACACACACACACACACGTGTGTATATACGCACCGTCATATCCTGATCTTATTCAGAAATCTATCCTAAATGTGGAATTAGGGATCTCTTTTGCATGTTCCCCAATTGTTGAGCAGTGTTTTTTAAAAGGTGAGCTCTGACTATTTTATTTACATTTTTAATTTCTCACCGAAAAGGAGGACTTGTAAGGTTGTGAAAACTCTTCCAGCCAATGAAAACCCAGGAATGTGTACACCCACAGCAATATTACAATTAAATAGAAGCTTATCAATGTTGCAGGACCTAAAACAGAAGTGGCTGGATTCTGGCTGACTCTCACAGGCACACACAGCAATCTCAAGCATGCACTGGGCCTGTATCTGGTGAATGCCACGATTTATGGGTCGGTGATGCGTGAGTTCCATGGCCAAGGGACTAACGCTTCCCCGGTTCATCAATGCACCTTGTGTTCTGCCCACTATCTCCACTTTCTCAACTCTCCCCACTCTCCCACTCTCCACATTCTCCCCCACTCTCCCCACTCTCCCACTCTCCACATTCTCCCCCACTCTCCCCACTCTCCACATTCTCCCCCACTCTCCCCACTCTCCCCTCTCCCCACTCTCCCCACTCTGTCCACTCTTCCTACTCTCCACATTCTCTCCACTCTCCCTACTCTCCCACTCTCCCTACTCTCCCCCACTCTCCCACTCTCCCCACTCTCTCCACTCTCTTCACTCTCCCCACTCTCCCACTCTCCACATTCTCCCCCACTCTCTCCACTCTCCACATTCTGTCCACTCTCCCCACTCTCCCACTCTTCCACTCTCCCTACTCTCCCCACTCTCCCACTCTCCCACTCTCCACATTCTCTCCACTCTCCACATTCTCTCCACTCTTCACATTCTGTCCACTCTCCACATTCTGTCCACTCTCCCCACTCTCCCCACTCTCCCCACTCTCCCCACTCTCTCCACTCTCTTCACTCTCCCCACTCTCCCCACTCTCCCCACTCTCCCCACTCCCAGGAGCTTCCCGCTGGGCCAGTGCACACTGGGGCTGTGGCTTCTGCTCCCACACTGCCTGTATTCACCCCACCCTGCCGTGTCTTCCTCTGCTGTATTAACTGTAAGGGGCCCCTGTTCTCAGAGCCCTTTGAAGTCTTCCATCTCACACTGCCAGCCTACTGGCAGTCTCTACGGTGCATTGACGTGTTGCAATGCAAGGGCAAATAGTAGGAAGAAATCAGGACGCCTAACACCTAGCTATGTGAAATCTGTTCCAAGCGCCTTAAACATGCAGCACATGAAATGAACGTAGCGCACACTTTTGCGTTCTGTATCATCCAAAGCTGACCAAAAAGACAGAAGTGTTAGCTCCGTTGAAAAGGGTCAATTTTGTGCACAGATGCGGCGTTGGCGACCACCGTTGGCCTGGATCACACCAGCCTTTCGGCCAAACTTCCGTGGAGGAAGTGATTTCTTCCCTCTCTATGAATATCACCTGCAAGAAACGCAGCTTTGCCGAGCACAGGCGCTGACTAATTCTACATTCACGCTTAATAGATCGATAAGGGTGCCGCAGAAAATATGCCTCCAAAGTGGAACAGTTAAAGACAGAAGAAAATAATATCCTGAAATATTAGTTTTTTTTAAATTTCCAAGCAGCACTATTTTATTCAGGTTAAAGCCTGGGTGTTTACTCCCCGCACATGCGTAGATCACTCTGCTGCTGCTCTGCAGGGCGTGGAGGAGCACAGTTTCTCCCCTGGGACTTGAGGGGCGGCTCCAGCTTCTTCCTGCTGATGTGGAGCAGTGTTCTCTGGGCGGGGGCCAGGCTGCAGTGGGGCCCTCCCAGCATCTCCCAGGCCACGCTGGCCTCACCCCCACCACCGGCTCCCGGTCTGTGGGCGATGCTGGAATTCCAGAGAAAATAGCGGCGGCCTGTCCCCTCTCCAGTAGCACAGGGGGAGGAATTCGTGGAGGAGAGACCGTGGTATAAACCCACAGCCTTGCCGTGCGCTGGGCATTGTTTGTGTGTCTAGAAGAAATCTGGTCACCTTTGTTTCCCTTACTGATCTGTGCTCATTCACCTTTAATGATAGCAAATAAAGCCATATCTCAGAGAAGTAAAATTTGTCTATTTTAAACATGAGACCCAGCAGCATTGGCGGACCATACTTTGTGTGGAGAGAAAAATTGGCTTCAGGACGGCTGTCTGGGCTGGGTTGTTTTCTCAACAAATGGCACGCTCAGATTCACATGTATCACATCAGACATTTCCATAACAATGTTCCGAGGATCTCCAGCCATACAGGGCTGGAGGAGTCCGATTTCTGCCCCCGTTTACCTGGATTAAAGCTGTCAGTCGAGTCTTGCTCCCAGAGGGAAGGGGATTACCCAGACTGCACTGGGGATTACAGGACTTAGTGCTGCTCTGCACACCTGGGAGGTGCGGCACCACTGTCCTCCAAGTGTGTTCCGTCCGCGCATTCATCGCGCTGTCACATCGGGTTTGCAGCGGGGGGGGCAATCACCTGACTGGCACAGCTCCAGCCACCTGTCACTCATTGCCCCCTGTTTAAACACAGACGGTGCAGTGAGCTGGGGCTGTGGGCCTGAACACCTGTGTTTGGCTGTGGGTCTTACTCACCACTCAAATCCACAGCTAACCAGGGCCTGCAGCACACTGCCTGTCCCACTCAGCCCTCTGCACAAACACAGAGAGGTCTCTGTGAGGTGGCACCGTGGGGCCGAACACCTGTGCTTGACTCACCTTACTCGTCTCCTCCCAGCCGTAACCGGAGCCATGCCGCTTGTTTCTCACTCAACATTCACCCTGGCTGTGGTTTCCCAGGCTGAGGGAGATCCAGATGAGCGAGCATGACTCGGAAACCTATGAGCGCTTCTCTGGGGCAGTGCGGCGGCAGGTCCAGTCCCTGCGGATCATCCTGGACAGCTTGCAGGTAACGTATGAGAACCCGGTGCTAGCTCATCAAAAACCAAAGGGAGGAGGCTTAGATTGTGGGCGTTCTATTCCATTTTGTTCCCAACAGAGACCAGAAAAGTGCCCATTTCTTGCAATCAGGTGAATTTCAGCTGGGTTGAGATCCTGCAAGACGTCCAATATTGAGTTAGGAAGAGATATACTGACTGCATGACCTAGCTAGGCCTTGTTCCCTGAGATGCATTTTTGCTTTGTGCAGGGCGCTGGGGACAGCTTTAAATCCGTCGAGATGATCGTCCATTAGGAATCGGGAGGCCCTTGTGGTTCTCTCCAAAAGCAGGCCTCGGGCAGGGGGAGATTGAGTTTCCCTCCTGCAGCCTCTCCAGACTGGTCCGCTTTAAGTGAAATTTGTTTATATCAAAACACAGCCGCAGGCTCTACACTCCCAGGTCATGTGCTTTGCACTTCACAACTGCGTGAAACCAAAGGTATTGCGTTTCAGTGGAATCCAAGCTGGGGACCAGGGTGTACCAGCTGAGATCACAGATCTTACCTTTCAGGTCCCATTTTGGTTTCCTTGGTACACGGAAACAGAGCAGTCCTCCTCTGTATTTAACGGTTCAGACCTAAAACTGTATCTCATTGGATCGCTCCAGGGTTACTACGCATCTTGTGCAACAGTCAGAGCTAAGCCAGCCGAATCCATTTGTGTTCACCTGTGGATCGGTCTCACCGCTGTGGTGTCAGACACTTAGCTCCTGGTTTACTCCCCAGGTAGATCAAGAAAAGCATGACTTAATGTTCACACCTGAGCATTGCTAGCTTTGAAGACAGAACATGAGAAACTTGCAAACAATCAACAATAACAACAGCAACAGTGTCTTTAACCAGGAATGCCTTTTATTGCTGTGATTCTGGAATGTTAAATGACATATTTGAAAGCACAGCGCTGCTCTGTGATCTATTCACCTGTTGCATAATATTGGTAGCCAACCCACACAACTGCTTGTGCTGCCTACAGGAATTTGTTATCCAGAGTAGCCTCTAATAAATTCACGTAATACTGAACTCTAAAATAGTTTTAATGAAATTATTAAAATAACATCTGACATTTGGTTAAATAGCTAAAATAATATTTGCCAAAAAGATATAATGAATATGAAATATTACCACAGATCACTTAAAAATGTTTTAAGTTTCTTCCCTTTGACAGCTAAACATTATAGCTCCTTAGAAATGAAGTGCAATACAATGTCAGGTTCAAATTTGGCGCCTGTGGTTGCTTGATCTTATATTAGACCTAGAAACAGTGTATTTACTGTGGGAATAGCAACAGTTCTGTGCAGTAATACAGACATTGTGATAATAAAACATGGAGCTTAGTTTGTTATCTGTTATGCTTGGCTCAAGTCCTATGGGACCTGATGTTCTACTTGTCCAGGAAACAACAAAAAAAACAACTCTTCGTTCTCCTCCCACTTCCTTAAACAACTAAAATAAACAAGTGTTTGGTTCGGTTTCGCTATTTGTGTGAATTGGTGAGGACTGCAAAGTGCAAAGTCACTGCAGTCAGTTTAGTGCTCTCTGGAAAGCGTTGGCTACAGTCAACACCTGTCCTGTGCTTTGTCAAACTAGCCAGCGCGCAAATATGGTCAGGGTCTCACAGACAGCTTGTTATGCATCAGAGTCATCTCCACCACGGTTTGTGTGACGGTGCGATGCGCCTTCTGGCCCCGTTTGCAGGCCAAAGGGAAGGAAAGGCAGTGGCTAAAGAACCAGGCCTTGGGCGAGCTGGACGATGCCAAGATCATCGACGGCTTGACTGGGGAGAAGGCCATCTACAAGCGGCGTGGAGAACTGGAGCCAGAGGTGAGCTCTGAGAGATGAGCTGTGAAGGGAGGTCTTAACAGATACATACAGAAGGGGGGTTCGCTGCATTGTAAATTAATGGGCTGAGTGTCACCCAAGGTTTAAATTCTTCGGTTTGGTGTTGACTCTACTTCTCTTTTGCCATCAGAGAATGAAGTGACCAATGTTCTCTCTCTGTGTTTATGTTAGTCAGGACCACTTAGTCAGAACCACAATTGTGTGCTTTTCAACACCCACAAATCCATAGTTTTTAGTCTTCATTCTTCTCTTCGAAAACTAAGCCTTCCTGCCGATGAAATTTTCCATAATTTTCTCAGTGTTTGCTGAGGGATATTGCAGTTGACGGTTGTGTAAGTGACACTTGAAACCTGCTCACAGTTTTAGAATGTGGCTTTATAAGATGTTCCCCATACCCACAAGAAGAGTGGAAGTTGTGGCTGACTGTGTGCACTCTTTGCCTGGTGGGAACCAGCTGGGCACTCCTCAACAGAAGCCCAAGCGCCTCCGTCTGCTGGCCGACGTGTCAGGGAGCATGTACCGCTTCAACGGGGTGGACGGACGCCTCGAGCGCTCCATGGAGGCTGTCTGCATGGTGATGGAGGCCCTGGAGGGGTATGAGCAGAAGTTCAAGGTGAGCAACCTCACACCCTCTTCTCAAGGTCTTCACCGGAGTGTGTGTGTGTTTGTGTCTGTCAGTGTGCGCATGCGCACGCGCATGTCTATGTGTTTGAATGTCTGTGTGCGTGTGTGTGTGTGATATGTGTGTTTGTGTGTGCACATTTGCGTCTGTGTATGTTTTTATGCATTACCATGGCAATGAAGCGAGATGGAAATAGTAAGTTTCCTAAATGATTCTTAGAAGCCCCCACCTTCCCAAACCTAGTAACCAGGCAATAAGCCACACGCTGATGCACTATGAGGATGTCTTGAAAGGACTATATTTGTTTAGGAGGGTTGCCACGGTGACTCCCGTCCAGCAGCGAGACGCTGACTCAGACTCTTGGTCCTGTGAGCTGGGCCGGGTGCTCTGCGGCGCGCAGCGCACAACAGCCGCCGTACTGGTGACATCACCAGATGGAGAGGAACTGATGAATCACCCAATGCTCCATCAGCTTTGTGTGGGCTGCAGTTCTGCTGTTTGCATCCTTCATGGCAGGATCCAGACAAAACACACTGCTTCCCCCCCCTCCCTCCACATCTGCTATTTCAGAGTAGTATTTGGAAATGGGTTCAACTAAAAAAATTTAAAACTCATCATTGCAGAACGGCTCTTTTGACAATTTGGAGTGTGCAATAATCTTTTTACCAATTTAGAATTGGCTACCTACTCTAACGGGCAAATAGGAAGTCACAGGTGGTTTGACCCACCTTCTAGGTAGCACAGCTCTTTATTGGAGGTTCTTCGCCAACTGGAGAATAAGTAAGACCCTCAATGCCTATTGCCGCTCAAAGGTCAACACAGGTCACTGTTCACTGGTAGCCAAGAATAACCCTTGCTGACTTGCAGCCACCCTCCCCTGGGCGGTGCTGAAGAATCCTTGTCACAGTCGGAAAATGATGTAATCCTGATTCAAACCAGTGAATCAGAATTACAGGGCTCAGTCTACACTTGGGCAAGCACCATCTTATACAAGATTAGCTTTATTTATTTTATTTTTTACAAAAGCCTAATCTTGTATAATTACACAAGGCAGGACATTTTCCACGCGCTGTTGAACTTCAGGTGCCTTTTGGCTTAAAATATTTTTAGGATGACTTCACTCTGCTTCCTAAACATGGTTTGTTCTTTAAAAAGATACTGTCAGTGGGTGTTTCCGTTGCACTGATTCAACATGCCTAAATAAAAAATGAATAATTGAATGTACCCTGCTCTGAAATTCCAACATTTCATGCAACCGTTACGTAGGCATACGTGTGTTTTATCTTATCTGTTATTATTTGCAGTATGACATTGTGGGCCATTCGGGGGATGGCTTTGACATCGAACTGGTCAGGAGTGACCAGATCCCCAAGAACAACAAGCAGCGGCTGAATGTCCTCAAGGTAGGTCCAAATGCCACGGCTGGGAACGCGGAGCAGAGAGAGCTTTGGTGCTCACCGTCCAGCTTCATCTATTCACTGGAATACAGGCAGGAGCAGAGAGAGCTTTAGAGCTGACCATCCAGCTTCATCCATTCACTGGAATACAGGCAGGAGCGTGGAGAGCAGTTAAGGGGATGACCATCCAGCTTCATCCTGGAGAATACAGGCAGGAGCGTGGAGAGCAGTTAAGGGGATGACCATCCAGCTTCATCCATTCAGTGGAATACAGGCAGGAGCGTGGAGAGCAGTTAAGGGGATGACCATCCAGCTTCATCCGTTCAGTGGAATACA
>JAOVYW010019384.1:0-19748 GCA_025775045.1 Hiodon tergisus | reverse complement strand
GCAGTTAAGGGGATGACCATCCAGCTTCATCCGTTCAGTGGAATACAGGCAGGAGCGTGGAGAGCAGTTAAGGGGATAACCATCCAGCTTCATCCATTCAGTGGAATACAGGCAGGAGCGTGGAGAGCAGTTAAAGGGATGACCATCCAGCTTCGTCCTGGAGAATACAGGCAGGAGCACAGAGCAGTGGAGAATACGGACTGTGCATAGAGCGCAGTTTAGGGCTGACCATCCAGTTTCGTCCTGGAGAATACGGACTGGGGTGCAGAGCGGAGAGAGAAACCACGTGTTCCCATTGTTTTTGCCTGACACTGTCTACATCGCTCCACTCTTCCTGCACTCTGGTGTAGATTATTCATTGTTGTTGGATGACCCAGTGCCCTGTGCTTCATTTTGAAACCTATTACACCTCAACCGCAAATTTCCTTTCCAAATGTCAAGGTTCAGTCAGGGTTCAGAGAAGTTTGTTTATGGTTGTTTTATTGTTTTGGTGGTATCTCTCCCTGATATCTCTATGACCTACGTTTGTCTGTTTGAGTAATACCTATGCTATTGAAACAATGCAGTTGAATAAACTATAAATGATTCGTCAGATATTTGATGGTCCTTAAATGGTTACTGAATACAGACATTACGGGGAAAAAATTATAGAACATTCCCTTTAAAGCCAGGTTTAGTAAAGGGTTACTCATGATGTTTGCATCGCATGAATATTTAGATGTTTATAACTGAGGATATTTTTTACAAAAAGCATTTTACAAATATATGAGACATGGACATGGACTTTATCTAACCAAATAGCCAAGTACAGGTTAAAGCTAGCTTCTTCCACATGAAGAGAACAGGATGTATAGTGAGGTTTCAGGAGATATGAGGGTAGGTTACTTTGAGGGAAAAGTCTGGTGTGACCATTAAAGATCAAAAGCAGAATTGACCCCAGATCTGAGGAAGAACACGACATGGGTTGTGTTTCACCAAATCTGGCCAAAGTGCTGATCTCCCCCTGCTCTCCATGGCTAGACCATGCACGCCCACTCTCAGTTCTGCATGAGCGGGGACTACACCTTGGAGGGCACCGAGTACGCAGTGAAGCAGCTGTCCCAGGAGGAGGCCGACGAGCACTTCGTCATCGTCCTCAGCGATGCCAACCTGGAGCGATACGGCATCAGCCCCGACCGTTTCGCCCGGGCGCTCACGTGCAACCCGCAGGTCAACGCCTTCGCCATCTTCATCGGCTCCCTGGGTGACCAGGCCGACAGGTGAGACATGGCGAGAGAGGAGCTCTCCCTCTGTGAATCAGCCAGGCTCTGAGGTCAAACCGTTGTCCGAAATGTTAAATGGGGATTAGTCTTTGGTTTTCCACCAGGGACAAAGGACCCGTCGTGCAACATATTTGAGGAAACAAAGAAAAGTCCTTTTTAAAGCTCACCCAAAAATACATGTCCAATGTTTCTGCGAATTACAGGCTGTAGAATATTTTCGGTCAATACAATGACTGGTGCAATTTGAAGTTTAATGAGCGTCCTTATTCTGGTGCTGTTTTAAATACTGTTGGAGGGATCTCATTTAAGGCTCTTCATGTGGATTTTAAGCGCAGTGTATCAGCTTCTGCCTTGACTTACGTAGCACGCTTTCAATTAGCATTGTAACCACTTTGTATATTTAGACGTGAGAGGAGCATTTTGGAGCAGTAGCATTTAGCTGACATTCCAGGCTTATAAGTCCTAAAGCTGTGGTGCCACTTGCCTTTTCAAGGCTGCCGTGATTTAAAGATCTCCTTTTTTATACATGTGTACCACTCTTAAAGGAACAAATGACAGTAATGAATGGCTCTGGTAGAAAGAGAGGGATTGTGTCCCTGAAAGGGCCACGATGACTCTGCTTTCAGGCCCTTTTCCCTGACAGTGCTTTTCCCAAGGCCATCTGCCCTACAAAAGACCCCTCATGAATGATGGGCATTGTCCAATCATTGAGTGACGCGCACCCCGTCTCCCAGAAGGGGTAACGCGGGATGGGACATTTGCAATGGTAATGGTTTTTTTTTCAGGGTGCTTTTTTTCGTCCCCTTCCGTCACCAGGCTCCAGAAAACCCTGCCAGCAGGACGGTCTTACGTCGCCATGGATACCAAGCAGATCCCACGAATCCTGCAGCAGATCTTCACTTCCACCATGCTGTCGAGCGCCTGAGAAGGCCCCAGCCTGTGGCTCGGCTCCCCTGCTGCTCACCCACACCCACAAGGGCCTGCCCCTTCCACTGCCGGAATACCACTGCTCATCAGTGTACCGGAACCACACATTCTTCCTGATTAAAGATACCCACGGTTAATGAGCTGGATGTTCTGCCTGAGAGACATATTTCCGGCAGGGCAAAATCCTTCCCGTTGCCTGGGATATGTTGCTGTATGTCAGCGTTGTACTGCAGGGTAACTATACTACCACTTTGCGGTCAAGTACAGACCTCCCAGGTGCAGAACTCAGGCACAGAACTCCAGATTTTACCACCCAACACTTTACACGTCACCCGGTGTGTAAGAAATATCAATAATTATATATGTGATATGTTCGAAAATATATATTTTTTCTGCTTTGCTTTCTTCTTTTTCGGCATGAAACTCCTCCTCTTCCTGAAACATATGATGCTTGTTTTTAAGTACTGAAGAAAATGACCCGTGTGTTTTTTTCACCAATATGATTTATTCTGAGATACTCCGTGACGCTCAGGTCTCAGGTCTCAGGTCTCAGTTTAGATCGTGATGTGCAATAGCAGAAGGAATCTACACTGTTGTTGCCTCTAAGGGGTGGTGGGGGGGCATTTAACCATTAAATATTTAACAAGTCAACTTTCTCAGGCTTGCTCCGTTGAATGTTTAAGATTTGTCGCTGAGCTCTGTCGTAAGCTCAGCTCTCACAGGTCACTGCTAAAGAGAGGGGAGGCTAGTATGAAGACCCCGCTGCTGCCCTTCGGTTATGTTGAGATCATCCCGCGCCTCTGGCCTCCTCGCGCCGTTGGTATGCGTACGTAAAAGCCTGCCACAAGGAGCACGGGTTCAGGCTCCCTCTCCCTGTCAGCGGGGGAGCAGGGTGGGAGCGTGCCTCGCCTCCGTCATTGGAACGGGCTAATAAATCTGTCCCCCGGCCGAGGGGAAAGTGCTCAGGCAACTCTACACCCATGTCCCTTAAATGCCTGTGCCAAAATGGTTTGGGTCTTGTTGCAGATTCATCATGACTGTCACTTCAGTGCAAGTTGGAATGTTAAGTTTAACAACTTTAACACGGGAGGCAGGTTTGATTTGAGCTGGGAACTGCTTTTTGAGTAGTTCCTATTTAGGCTTTACGGCCCTCGGAAAAAAAATACACTCTGAAAACAAAACATTCAATCAGTGCGGGGGAAAAGGTCCAACTGCTCTTCCGAATAGTGTAGGATTTGGCCAGCAGGCTTACGCAAACGGATGGCGTTTCTTTAATTGCATGTTTTTCCTGTGTTGTGGATAGGAATAGTAAGGAGTGAACTTGGAGTTCCTCCACTCTCGAGCTTCCTCATCCTGTAGCCCTCTCAACTCAAAGAGGTGTGGGCACAGTGCCTCTGGAATGCTGAGACTATGACCTGCACATGTCAGTCTAGGACCTCAGGTTGCGCAACCATACCCCGATCACCCCTTCCTTAGGGAATCTTGTGCAATACCCCATCCCCTTTGGGGCCTGTGTGTCTTGCGGGGGCCTCGTCCACCCTGTGCGCCCCTGGACTTCATGACGCCCGAATGGGCTACTCATTCCTCTCAACACCGCGATGAATCCAGGCTCGGGTTTCAGTTCCCGTCTTGTCAACATTGCAGCGTGTTGCTGGGGCGGGAAAGCCGGGTGGGTCATTTATAGAAGCCCTTGCTGAGTGAAATAAACCAATCTGGCCTGCCAGCAGGTGGCGGGAACGCTGGCAAGTGGCTGTGAGATCCAGATCATATGTTGGCGTCAGTGTATTTTCTGAGAAAACACTGCGAGGCGACCGTCTCCAGTCGGGGATGTAAATTCCCCAGTCTGGCACACGTGTGTCTGCTTCAGTGCAACGTGCCCTGAGTGTCACAGGAGCAACATTACTGTTACAGATACGTGGTAGTCTTGTTCACTCTCGCAGGGCTGCGCTGTGCTGCTAGATGTAGTTCAAAATACACACAGAAACTCTTCATATCAGAAAGGCCCATCACTGCTCACCAAACACTGATGATTATGGCTAGATCTGATTGATAGATTGTGCCTTCGTCTCTGTCCTCCACTAAGGACCATTGGCATTTTTCTGATTTCTTCCACTGGTCCTTTAACTGGGATAGTATGGCAATTGTAGTAATGACAGATCCGTGTCATTTATGCCTTTCAAATGAGAATTTAATTAGTTTAAAAAGTGTTTGATTCTAATTATTGTGTAAGAGGTTAATGTGTTCATTAATAAAAACAAAAATAATTATTTCTGTAAAAATATTAAACTTTAAAAGTGTCCTTTTGTTGTGTGAAATAATAGTAAATTAATTACGTTTTTTGAATAGCAGTCTCTTTGATTTGTATTATATAGCTATGGCCCTTCTGATTGTTTCTTTTACATTACAGTACAGTGAGGAATTATCAGACCCCTTCGTTTTCCTTTGCATTTCAGTCTCTTGTTTCCTATTTGGTCAAATTTTCCGTACGCCTCAGGGAGACTGGATGGTCAAGGAGCACAAAGTTGCTTTGCTGCGTTTGACTGTCGGCCTCAGCCAAGAAAGCTCAAGAGCTATTCCATTACAACCGCCCCTTGGATCATGGTGATTATAATTATATGGTAAGTGAGGTTAATATGTACTCCGCCGTTCTCTCAGAAGTCAGGCGCAGTAAATATACACCCTTCTGCTCTGTGTGAGCCTTTCATCTTTTCCCTGGAAATCACCGTGGCTTTGAAATGCTCCACAGAGCGACTATCAGCATGAGGATCATTTGAACGCAGTGCAAGTCTCACAGCTGGAAAGTGCGAGAGCTCAGTCATCCGCTGTCAAAAGGCGGCCTGGCCCGTCAGCCAGCATTGCGTGTTGTTAGATGATTCAGCAACTCCAACCTGCATATGAGCACTGACACTGATTGTGGGCTTATGTTATCATTCATGTCAAACACGAATACCATAACCTACCTATTAGTCCTGTTGATTCCATAAATCAATGCTGTTACGTGGTTTAAAATAGGTCTAATAGGGACTGTACTTTTAAAATAATAGTCATGTTTATCTGGGGCTGGGGGCGGTTTGATTGATTTGTGTTTTAATAATGTCTTTGGAGGCCGAGAGAGCGAAATATTAACACATACAGGGATGTAGTAACCTTTCTTAGCCGGTATGAGTGAAGGGCTGGTTGGTTGTGTCTGTTTATTTGCTCACCAAGGTAGGAATACGGTGGAACTTGGTCTCCTCCTGGGAGAGAGTTGTGTGTGATGCACCGATGGAACCGATGAGAAAATGTGGTCCTCGTGATTGCATACAGCTCCAGCAGCCACACCTGGCTTGCGTTCCCTCAAACGGATGCATGGGTCCCCTCCATTCACCCCTGTAAAACATTTTAAATAAGACATTTGAGGTAGTTTAAAGTAAAATCAGTTCAGCTGTTGGGGTATGTTTATGCTTCTCTATCACGGACTTGCTGCCTATAAAAAAAGGGATTTCCTACTCTAAGGTAGCGTGACAGTTAGGTAGCACCACAGGGGAAATGCCATAGAGATGAACATGGAATGAAGAGCCTGTGAATCGTGATGATTTTTTTTTCCCTACAGGACCGGTCATCAGAGATTGTTGCTGATATGTTACGAATGAATGCAGAAAGGTAAAGCTTACTGTATTGGGATATGACCTCTCATTATAGTCATTGGCAAAGATGAATGCAGGCAGGATTACCTCGGGCTGTCTATACTTCACTGCTTATTGCGGGTGACGTATCATCAATACGGAACTGACTGTACCCACTGGGCAAGGCTGACCCAAGCTTATCCTCCAAGCTTGAACTGACTTTAAAGCACACAACAGTCTGTCTCTGTGTATTGTGGAAAGATTCCAGTTTGACTGAGAAGTAAATCTCACAACCAGGCAGCGGTCCTAAGGTGATTTTTCATAGGAAATGTGTCTCTCTGAGAACTGTGGAGTAGTTTTGACACTCTGGTCAACCCCGTTGCTAACTAACCGAGATGTGATATTGATCAAACGCAGCGAAAGCACGCATGCACCGCACAAGTTACATGGCTGGCACCGCTGTTTTTGCAGCCTGAGGGGGAGAAAGCCAGTCTGTGGTCCAGGACTTTTCAGAAAGGTGGGGAGGACATGCGACAGATAACGCACAGAGACCGAGAGACCGTTCTCCACAGCAGGCCCGTAACTAAATGGGTCTACTCCTGCAATGAAAGGAAATGAGGGGCTAGCTACCTAGAAATGGTAAGCTAGTTTCATCATTAGCAATAATTTTTTAATGAAATATTTATAAATGGGTAGAAAAGCAAATCTTTTAATACTGTACCATACACTGAAGGGAATGAATGCTGTGTTTATGTAAAAGAGCACATTTTATACCTTGATCAGCCTTCAGGACCAATTTTCACAGGGATGAATTATCATGGGGACCAATTGTTGCGTGCCAAATTGATGGGAATGATTTGTCATGGCCCCTTGGCCAAATTTGCTCAGAGGAGTCCCAGATTATTCCCAAAGTAATATTAAATCACAAAAATATCGGCTGACCTCAGTTTTGGTTCTCTTTAGTGTCACTTGAGGTGACTGACAGCAGAAATGAGTCAGTTTCACCAACCAATGTAAGCCAAGGTCATTGAATATTGGCATTACTCTGTTCATTTTAGATACTCATTAACTACAGTCTCATTTTTAATATAGTAACAATTAAATTGAAGGTTTTGAAATTAGTACTGGTAAAGCAGAATGTTCAACATTAATTTTTTCTTCCCAAATAAGTGTGTAAACTATTTTTTCTTTGACATATTCGCGATTTTAATGATTGTTGCTTTTTAAAATATTAATATATTTATTTTATTCCATCATCCGTGAGGTAATCAAAGTGGGACAGTCAGAGGGTCAGGTGATTTGTGGGATTGGTCTGTGTGTATGAAATCGCAAACTTGACTGGACAGAGAGCAGGAAGGTTTGGATTAGGAGAGCTCCAAGAAAGTATTCCAGTGATAAGAAGGTGTAATTTATAAAACTGTCAGTATAGTAAAGTTTATAATTAACTAATCAGAAAACAGCCAGTAAATGTTGTTCCCTGATCACGTTCTGAGCAAGAAAAGAGTAAGGAACTGAGACAACGTTGAAACTGCTGTTTCCATCTTTACTGTTCTATGACAGTCAGCACTACCTGTCTGTTAATTACTGTTTTATGACAAACTTGTTTGGTTTTTAAATACCACAGTATTTTAGAATCAAAACCTGTTTTGGGTCGAATACTGTTGGAATTCTTACGCGCTGATATGACACGCACATACTTTGTAGTGACAATGATCTACTGATGCGTTGCTGGTGAGCCGATGATTTTAACAGATATAATAACAATAAAAGCCAGCCATGTTCTCTGTATGAACTGAAGAACCCAGAACAAGGTGCATTAATGTCAGTTTTACAATCCAGAGTCGTACAGGAATGTTGTTTATACATTTTGCGTTTTTACTGGAGTACATGAGGCATCTCAGCAGAGATCTCTTTCAGAAGATTAAGAACTCGTAATAAAGAACACCTCTGGCATGTAATCTGGTTGAGCTGGGTCAGTAGCAGGGAGCCTCCTTTATTTGTGGCTGGAGTGCTTTTCAGGCAGACAATTCTGGAGATATTAGCTGAGTTTGAGCTTTCAGAGGAAACGCCACAGTTGTGAGCGATTCATTCCAGACTCCAACTGTTGCTGACTCAGGTCTCCCTCACTGCAGTGACTGACTCGTTCAAATCGGACTGCTTTTTTGACCCTGATGAAAACCAAACAAAGATCATGCAATACCTGCCGCGTTACTATGGTGATCAACATGTAACATCCAGACAAACCTACAGACTGACAAAAGTTACCCAACCATTCCTTTTTATTGATTCATTCGGTTTTTCTTGCATTCATTTGGTTTTAATTAGTTCCTTCTGCCTGCTCTGAACAATGTGATTGGTCAATGACATAAAATGAACCATACAATTGTATTCAGTTTTCCAACCTCTTGCATTACTTGACATGAACTGGAAAATTGCTTTAAAATTTGGGACAATGAATTGTAAGTAGGTGGTGTCCGGTCACCCCAATTGTGGCAGCTTGGTTTTCCAGTCTTCTTCCCCCCCCCTGACTCCTCCTGACTCCTCCTCACACCTCCTGACTCCTCCTCACACCCCCATGCCCAGCTGGTCCAGCCAGCCCCACTTTCCTCACTTTCCCAGCCTTGGGGACCCTCTTCCACACACAGCTGCTCTCCAGCCTTTCCACTGAGGGATCATACTGTCTTCTGGAAACAAACCATCACACCGCATTCTTGGCATATGTTATGCAATACCAATGTGCCGGTTCCCACCATGTGGCTCCGTATGACAATCTCTGACTTTGCCACTTTGTGCGTGTTTTCTTCAGAGGATTCCTTCGTTGAAGATGTTGAAAAGTTTTGTTTTTCGAGACAGAATGAAATGATCCTGTCATATGATTTCAGTTAAACCTGTTAAATCTGCCGTGCTAATAAAGTGTCTGTGATTTTATTACTGAACGTTGTAGTTCTCTCTCATGATCTGATATTAATAAAGTAATGCTACCAAAATATTATTTCAAAATGTTTATTCCATCACAATTTTTTTTCTAATTCAGAAATACTGATTGATATCTATGCTATAATTAACTACTGTGTCTGTGGGTCTGTGGATATGAATTAAATCCAGAATGCGTAATATATCAAGTAATATAAATCAACATGAACAGGTTTATATCTCAACAGGTTGATTTTAATTTTCTGCCATTCCGGCATATACAGTACATTACTATTTAAAATACAGTCATTTAATGTATCCCACAAAACAAAATACAAATCAAAATAAATGTCATATTCTAAAGCAGGGTTACTCAACCCTGATCCTCATGGTCACGCAGTGCTCGGGTTCTTTTGCCTAGCCTCTTAATGGTGTATTTTTAAGTCATTGATTGTATATGAAATTATCTCACCTGGTGAGTCTTATTGTGAATCAGATGCTAACTGGGAGGTAGTTGAAAACCAGCAGATACCGTAGAACACAAGGACTGGGAATGAGTTCTAATGAATTACACTGTTCTAAAGCCATACACTGTTCTAATGCCTTAAACTGTTCTAAAGTTATACACTGTTCTGAATCCACACACTGTTCTAATGCCTTACACTGTTCTAAAGTCATATACTGTTCTAAAGTCTTACATTTTTCTAATTTATACACTGTTCTAATGCCATACTATAAAGTCTTACGATGAGCAAGCAAGAGCTTAGACAATGACAAGAATCAATGCGGAAGTGTACTTTACAAGTAAATCTTTGAATTGAAATTTTTCCATTTTGTAGGTATTCAACCTTAGGCTGAGACAAATAAAAACTGTGGCGACCTGCTAATCAATCTTTACGTTGATGTGTTTAATAGCATTTTCTTTAGAGAAATACGATGAAATAAGAAAATGCCATTAAATACAGTTATGAAAAAGTATGATTGGCAGGTCGCCAATGGATTTTTTTAGGGGTATTTGGGCCAAGCCCAAAAATAAAAACCACTACGGAAGGACTTGACTGCTGAAAGCCCATGGGTGGAGGCCAAACCAGCAGAATATAATGAAATATCTGAAAACATTTCTACCAGTTCCCAACTTTTTGTTCAGATTACAACATTATCTTTAGACACGCATCATTTGAAACCTTACTTATGTCGGCTGTTAATTTTTAATGGCGACTCAAGTCAGAGTAGGGAAGACACAAGACAAAAGCTTATAGTTAATTTGCATTTACAACATTTCAATGCCTAAAACAAAGTAGTAGAATTAAATAGAATTGGTCCATTTTTTAAATAATTTCCACATTTTTACATTTCAAACAAAATATCACAAAATCTTTATTTTGGGATTTGACCTACCTCTGGCAACAGCTAAGCAAGCCAAACAATAATTATTCACTTAGATAGTTTATCACTTAATACTGGCCAGTTGTTTATACAGTAATAAGTTGACTTTGTTGTTTAGTAAGGCAGAAAAACATTATGTGAACAGAACCGTATTGTTATCTAACAGCTTGGCTGTTGAGAGGCATTTCAGTCTTAATTTCAGTCTTGTCGCTCATAATAATAAAGATAAATTTTATTTCTTTATTTATATGGCGCTTTTCATTTCCCAGCAAAATGTTAAAGTGCTTTACCTGAGTTCATACGAAAAAGCAGACAAACCGAAAAACAAATTCAAGAAAACTGCCAACCAGTATATTGTATACAGAGCCCACTTTGTACGAGAAACCAACCCAAAACCCCCGAAAAGCAAGCCCAGGGTGACTGTGGTGTGAGAAAACTCCACCTCCCGCTCTAAATGAAATAAACTAGACATGTAGTCATAATATGCTGGCTCCCATGGTCATATTAATCTTTGCCCAGATGAGCCCAGGACCACACTTCCTTATCGGTGGACCAGCAAAATATACATGTGAGGTTCCCTCACAACATTCATGTATCCTCCCCCCCCCCCTCAACAAAACACTTAAACTACACCTGTGCCAATCATCTGTAAAATAATCTAGTTATTGGTCTGTAAAACAGTCAAGTCATTAGTCCCGTAAGATAATCAAGGTAATAGTTCAAGCAACACCGATGCAAGAAGGATTTCCTGTTGAACATGTTAACATGCAAGGGCACAAGAAACCTTTGTTGTATCCTTTCACTCCTCATTGCATTGCCGCCAGAGAGATGTAATTACTCAAAATGACTGTAATTCATTTCAGGGTTTCCCATGGCTAATTACTTTATACCACAGCTCTAAGGTTTAAAAACAGCGGCTGACTGGCTCTTCTTGTTTTTCTCTCAGCAGTGCAAGGCAGGAAGTTTCAATTGTCCGTAGAAAAAAAACATGCCATGCCCTTGCCACAGATGTACTTGGCTAAAACCATAAAGTATGGGAAATCAATATAGTTTTAGACACTATATGAAATTTTAAATCCTCTCAAATATATAGCAATGCTTTCCTCTAGACAACCCTCTTTTATAGGTATCTGAAGTCTTTTATTTTCATAATACTGCATCTGTGTCTAATTGCAATTTTAGTAATTATATAGTACAATTTTTATTATTTTTATTTTATGTATTTGCATTTGATTTGGTAATTTCTTCCAAATTTGGAATTACCAGTTGCTCATCACTACAAATCCTCCCACCACACACAAGAAGGATGAGGGAACTAAGACTGGTCTTCTCCAGTCCAGCTAGGAGAAGCCCTGCTGGCTTACCCACCTCAGCTTGGGGGATGTTCTGCCAATTGGGTTTCGCCACTGTGCTCTCCCAGTCACACTCGGCACGTTTCATGAGCAGGATTCAGATTTGCAAAATCCAGCACAAAGGGCTCAGTCTATCCTTGGGTGTGCGCCTTCACCGACTGAGTCAATCGGGAGGCTGATTTATTCCTCTTTTTAAATCAAAAATACAGTGGAGGAGAAACTGTGCCCTATGTAATGATAACTCTTACAGCAGGAACTTTTTTGATACAAAGGATGAGTATTTTATACGTCTGTATGTTACAAAGCTAGGCACAAGCATTACATTCTGACATTGAAGGGGTTTTTTGTTATCAGTGTATATTTTGATTGCATTTGTTTAAAATTGTTTAAGTTTCCTCAGAATGTCTAATAGGGCGTTAGCACTCCCCTGGTGTCCCTGTCTCCTGCCTCCTGCCTCCCTCACACCCTGGCATGCTAAACCAGTCTTTCCACATTGTGAAATGTCTGGGCAGTGGCCACAGCTCCCACTAATGCAACAGCATCAAAGGGTCCAAACTGCTGGGTTTCTCTCTCTCTTCCACTGCAGACCCCTTATTTTTTATTGTGAGAATGTTGGCTAAAGCTTCTGCTGTCTGCAGACGGAACAGGGTCACGGTGGCTGTCTTTGCCCTGGGCTGTTATTGAAGTAGCAGCATTGGATGGCTGGAAAATCCAGGCCAAATGTTGGAACCCAGCCCGGGATGCATGCGTGGTTCGTGGCACGCTGGGGACACATACGCCAAGTTAAAGTTTCACAGTTTAGTTCTTCGTCCTAACGTCCTTATGTCATTTTTATTTTAGGCCAGGCTAAGTGTGAACCCATCATATTTTTACATTTCAACACTTTGTGCCACATGTTTAACTCTCTGTCAGGATCCATTATTTGTCATGCACTTCAGAAGCATTCCAAAGTGGGTCCTGAGTTCAGAGTGTTTGATTGGTTATGTGTTTGAACTGTAATGTCATGACCCTTCGGCTGTACTGTAAGTGACTGAGTGAGGGTGTCCCTGTGTATTGCATGGGTTTTTTCCACATTGCCTGCTCTTTCAATTTCGACCGTTGATAATCAAAAGCACTGTTAAATCTCCTTTTAATCTTTTAGAAAGTTTAAAGTCAATGAGTGGCTTTTGGAATGTTGAAAATGGACATAGCAAAAGCAGTTGTGAAAGACAGCATGCTGTGCAAATGCGTGTTTTACAGCATAAATATAAAATATTTTGACTATTGCCTGTTCCCCTGTGGATTGTGGGATAGATTGAAGGGGTTGGGAGGCCAGAGTGCCGCTGTGTGAGGGCACCAGAAAGAGCTGACGGGAGTCACACGTGAATCACGCTAAAACGAGATACGTGTCAAATGAAACATGCCCACCGCTGTTTACCTGAGCTGTTGAGTCGTGGAGCGGGTAACACAGTTGGGAGGGTTGGGCTCTCTGTCCCCACGTCTGTCAGGGAATCTGAAGAATTAAGGCTGAATAAATATCGTATTTACTTTAAGTTAATCATACTACTGAAATGATTATCATAGTTATTTTTAAACCAAATTTTACATATGTTATAATATTTATTGATGTATCTAAATAGAATGATTTTGTTTGTGTGGTTTAGAATACATATATGGAACTTTTGTGATAATGATGATCAGAATGTTGTCATTTTTTATTTATTATTGTGAGAGGAAAACACGCTGGAGAATAAGTCAGCATGCAAAGCTTAATTTTATTGTGAAGCTCAATATCTCTTTCAACAGCACAAAAAAGTGTGCTTATTCGATAACTGTGGAATAAGAGAGATGTACATTCATAGCTTACAAATGCATCAGTGGTGACAGCTTGGGTTATATATCAAACTGTTTTTGGGCCATGTTTAACTGGGCCTTGTCATGGACAACTCCTCGCATTGATCTTGTGTTCAGACAGAAAATATAAACAGATTCAAGGAAAAACTCAAATTAAGTGTCTCAGGAAGGTGTTGGGTAACCACGAGCTGCCAGAACAGCTTCAATGCACCTTAGATTCTATGGGTCTCTGGAACTGTACTGGAACACCATTCTTCCAATTGATATTTGGTGTTTTCATGATGGTGGTGGAGAGCACTGTCCAAACTTTCCCATAGGTGTTCAATTGGGTTGAGATCTGGTGACTGCGAAGGCCATAGCATATGATTCACATCATTTTCACACTCTTCAAACCATTCAGTGACCCCTCGTGCCCGTTGTCATCCTGGTGAGACTACTCCCATCACGATAGAAATGCCTCACCATGGGATAAAGGTGATCACGGTATAAGTGGTCCCAAAACATGCCAGGAAAATTATCCCTACCGCATAAAAGAGCCCCAGGACCACCTCACTTTCCTTTAATTTGTCACCTGTCTGTATCTATCTTTGCTCCACTGATGTGGGGGTCTCAGGGCAACTTTAGAACTTACTGGTCATCCATCTCTTATTTTCCTGGATGAAGTGCACCTTGGCTTAGCATCCCTAGGTCCACAGCACATCTGCAGCAGCCAGATCTTATCAGGATTACTTTAGAAAACAGACTGACTGATGCTCTTGGCAAGAGGTCGCTCCTCTCCCTCAGTAAGCTGTTAATGGAGCTTATCCTTGTTGTTTTTTGTTTCCTTGGCTAAATGTTTTCCCCTTTGCTTTCTGCCCTTTTTCTGTTTTTCAGACCAGGACACAAAGACAGGAGATACCATAGCGACTTGGCTATTTTTAAACTTGGAAACCCCTGCAATTAATTATTTGAGTCACTTGTGCACATGATTGCATAAAAACGTCCCCCTCCCCCAATACTCGTTCAACACTGACTGCGCTGCAAGGTTAAATCCCGTCTTTCGGTTTCAGGCATTGCTCAATTAGAAAAAATAAGATCTTCATTCTGATAGGAAAGGCATCATAGCTGGGATGTGGAGTTCTTCCGAACAGGATCCCACAACATATGGGGGCCAGACAATCTCATAAAGAGCTCAGACAATAGAAGGCGAGTGACTGCACATTGGCCATCTGGGCCCTGCCTCTGCAAAAGCACTGCACACACCGGCCATTGTCATGCTAATATCTACAGGTGCACAATGCCATGCTTGAGTGGATTTGGTTTAGGATGAACAAACGAAGCTAAGCTATCTTTTTCGACAAGTCGGTCTTCCTTTCCAACATACCAATGTTATGGATAACATCATTAAAAGGAGCTCATCATTAGCATTACGGTGCACGCCTCTATTAGAAAATCAACAATGTTTGTACATTTCGCAAAAAATTCATACAAGCAACAATGATCAAAAATAAATTCTTTGAATGTTTTTTTTTAAAGTTTAAATTGTTGTATAACATTTAAGAAAAGACATAGGAGTTTTAGTTTTGTTTTGGAAGCTTGGAACTCAGAATTTAGTTGATACCAGGCACTTATAGGGGGCCTTCTCTGGAGATTACTGGGGTCTCCATGACAAGATCAGTAGGGCAGCTATTCACTCATGTGACTCAAGTTTTCTAAATGTAGCCTATATTTTCTTAAAGGTGGTAAATGGCTATCGTGTCTTTTAACTCTTATGTATGTGCTCAATTTACTGATTTTAGTGTAACAGATGGAAATTTCTAAGATCTAAGGAAGGAAATGGTCAGTTGGTTCCCTTTTATTGGAACATTCACTGGTCAGCCACATGGTTGGTTTATGGCCTTTTGCCCTTGGTGAAAGGTGAAAGGTGAAAGGTGGTGTGTAACGCAGAGGTCAGGGAGAGAGAATGGAGTGTCTGAATAGTGAGGCGAATGTCCTAAGTCTGCCTTTAGAAATTTTAAAAAATTTAAAAAAAAAATTTAAAATCAATTTTCTTCTGGGAAAAGGGGAAAAAAAATAAAAAAGATCTCAAACATCATATCTTATTGTAAGAAAATACCATTAAACTCTCCTCACATATCTTCAGCTAAGTGTATTTTTTCGGACACACACCATGTATGCAGTAATTGTTTTTCAGTCAGGCGCCAAGCAGGGAGACTAATGTGGGCCTGTATTGGGGATTCTGTGGGGGGGGGGGGGTTTCCCCCACTGTCACAAAACATTCTTTCTACTGCAATTTTTTTGCAATTTGCCAGGTCACATGCATTTTCTCTCCTGAGACTGTCTGCTGTCCAACACGCCGGAGAGCACCGCCTAGACCAAGGTGAGGGACAGGCGGGGGAACGGCTCTCCCTGAAGGAAAGGGTACGTCTGATTTAATGGGCCTGTAATCCCTGAAGCAGGCTTAACTGGCTCCCAGATCATCTTTGTTGTCTGTCCAGAGTGCTTTTCAGGGCCATCTGCATTGAACAAAACCCAGATTTGGTCAGAAATGAGGTGGCAATGGAAAATGTCACTGGGATTCACCTCAGTCGGCCAACCGCGGGTTTCCTCATTAAACTCCATTTCTGCGAAAATACTGACACTAGTCCTGGGAAACACATCACCACACACACACACACACACACACACACACACACACATACATATGCTTATGAGAAATCTTCTGCAGTTAATGCTAATATTTATCCCAAGAACATGATGTCAGTTCACAGAACACAGAACAGGAAATCTGTCTTTGTTGCCACCATGGCCCATAACACAACCAGTGACCGATCCGGTCTCCTACATCTTCCTACATTGGTCATCTGGGAGACCAGCATACAAAATCAAAAGTGGTGACTTACTGGAATGGACTTCTATGACCCTTTCTGACCATTATAAAAACCTCTAGTCGCTGAAGATCTAATGCACCTGTTGTGAGAAAATGTAGTTTATAAGCATAAGTTCATACCGCCGACAGTGCCAAACAGCCCACTCAGTGTGCATAACTTCCCACCAACTAAAGCTAGTTGAATCCAACCATTTTCCATTTTGCAGGAGAAAGTACATTCCCGTGACCAAGTTATTTCTGTCATCTGTCAGAATTTAGTCCCATTCACCTTTCATTGATTTTCTATAAAAAATCAAATGCACAAAAATTACCACTGAGGTCTTTTTTTAGAAATTATGAGGTGGCACTTCAGAAACATTTCGGTTAGTTTAAGGTTTATTTCAATTGAGATTTTCACTGGTGAATATTCATCAGGTGAATATTAAGCAGTGAAGTAGGTAGAGACAGAAAGGAAAATCCCTCACTTTCGTAAGACACCTTGATGGATTGCCTTTTTCAGGGTTGATAAGGTTAGAATAGTCCTGCAGATGGATGGGAGAGCCTGCTTCATAAGGAAAAACAATTTGTAATGTTGTATCTATTTATTTGCTCTTATACCCCAGTTCATGGAATGGTTCATATGGAGAGAGGGGCTATCAATGCTTGATTACACACGGTTACATTCTCATTTGCAATTCAATCTTTTCTTTTGCAGCTTCAATGGGTTTTTAGGCTCAACAGTCAGACTATCATTATAACACGACTTTAAAGGCATGGGTACCGCAGACCTGTAATTTACAAGTGTGAAGCATTAGCATGTACATGCTGGACTACTGCCAGCCATTTTCTGCCATTAAGTCTCCTCTATCGCTGAACCAGCCAAGGCAGACAGACAACAGCCTGTGCTTTCTTATTATTACTTCTCGTTCCCTTGTGTGCCAATCTTAACATCTGGCAAAAAGGAGGGGAAATTTTTAGATTGACTTCATATTCTTGAAGATAACTGAAGCCAAATAAAATGGGTTCATTGTATAATCACATGCCTCATGATGTGACCTGTTTTGATTTCTGTGGTCTGGATGGTTACTTAGATCACACTTTGATGTGTTGAAGAATAGGTGAACAAAGCTAAGTCAGTCATGTTTCAAAGACCCAGTGCAAGTTTCCAGCTGGCAGAGTGTTTTGTTGGCCACTGTGATACTGGAGAAATGTAGAAATGTAGTCTTGGTCATCCCCTCTGTGCTTCTTTGTATGTTTTACTTCATGTCAGCCTGTTTTCTCTGTGTTCCTGTTGAGTCTGGACAATTGAGATGTTCAGGAAGATCTCTCATGTCTGAGCCTGGGGGGGAGGGGGGCAGCTCCATCACCCATCACCCATCTCCCATCTCCCCCTACTTTCCCACACTTCCAGACCACTGATCCTCCACCATGGACTGGGTCTCCAGCCAAGTCTCCAGTGCAGACAACCCTGCCAATGGTGCCTCGCCGGTGCCAGTCCAAGGGCCCACGCACCACAGCGGCTAGAAGTTAATCTGTTGTGTCAACACAGCTCACAGCGATGGGCCGTGGAGTGGATGTGAGCATACGGTTGCTAGTCTGTACTAAACAATGAGCGTTGATGGAGGGCGGCAGATTCACAGTGTTCCTGTAGGCTGCGCAGATGGTCGACAACACAGAAAATGGGCGGGAAAGGCAGACTAGCTCTCTGCTGGTAAATGACAGACTGACTGAGTCATTGCCTAGCAACAGGTATTGATATTGACAGACCGGTCACATGTCACTGCAGTGACAGTAGCGGGGCGCTGCCCAATGCTTCTCCCCAACTGCCCCAGTCAGCCTGTGTGGGGCCACATTACTCATTGCGCCAGACACCGCTGGTGCCTTCAGCAATAGGAGCTATTCTGGCTCTCGCTTCCGGAATGTGAGGTGACGTCTATGCCATGTGCCGGCACATTTCTGGAGACGTAGGCTGGTCAACTGACAGTGCCCTCGAATCTCCTATTCCACCCAGGCCCCAGTCCGCCCCTGATTGAGACCCCCTCGTGTCCCACCTGCTCGAGAAGGGTCGTGCCTTTCGGCCGTAGGTCACGTCCCACACCATTTCTGAGCCTCTGTGTCCCCCAAATAGCTCATGGTTTTATAACTGCTTGCGCTTGATTGAGGATGTTGAAAAGTCTGTCCTTGTTTTCTTTTGGGGATTATATCGATACAGTGTAAACTGGAGGCAGTGAAGCAACGTCACAGATGCACTGTCAGAGTCCTCCAGAGAGAGAAACTGAGTGACACGGACAGGGTGTTGACAGTGATGAGGTGTCCAGAAATTTCCCACACAACCGCTCTTCCTATGCAGCAAAGTGAACTTATTAAACTATTCTTTTATCGACGTCTACAGACACCATTTAACAAAATGCCATCATGTGTTGCTTTGTGCTTTGTACCAAAGTTGGCTTAATTTATACATTTTTCCCTCCATGCATCAGGGTTATATGTTGATTATGTAACGGAAATTTAAGAAATACATTACTGCAGTGTTTTTTGTCTGAACTTACCTCTGAAATAATTAGGTTTCATTAAGCAATTCATTAATTGATAATTCTCTATTTTTACTTTGTGAAAGATAGATGTTGCAACAAAAATGTTTTTTTCTAAACTTACGTTTCATCCATAAGTATGTCTTCTTTAGAGAATATCAGGATGGCAGTTTGTGTAAAGAATTCAGTGCAGTGAATTTATTTGAAATAATTATTTTTGATAACTCAAAAATCATGGTTTGGTCAGTTTATAATAACAAAAATTGGATTATGTGATGAAATGATATAACACTGTGTCCAATTAAAAAGCACACAAGATGTTTACAATAGAATTAGTTTTCAGTGAACATTTTATTCATCATATACACAAAGTATGACAGTCAGAGCTGCAATTTACAGAGAATTCAATCTAGAAAGCAATAATCCTTTCAAACCGAATTCATATGCAGAAGTTTGACACGTTTTTGACAGGTTTTTTGTAATATTATCAACTAAATTTTTGAGGGACACGCATAATTTAGTTCTATTTTGATGCTGAAATCTCATAAATTGGATCAAATGTGACCTGTATTTGAAATTTCCTTCTGATTTTACTGATGAAATAAGACATTAAGTTCACAGCCATTTTAAGCAAATACATAACTAAATGCAAGAAATAAAATGAAAAAAATTCTAAAACAGATCAAACTAAATTCTTAGATTAGTCCAATAGAATATGAATCCATATTTACACAAAATACAAAAATATATTTCACAAAAAGTGGTGCTTATAAATTTACAATAATCAGCTCTATAAAAATTCAAATATATTTAAAAGGAAATCTGTTTAAATAACGTCTAAGCTCGAGTCTTCCAAGGAAAGCACAGAGAGTGCCATGCAGGGGTCGAATGTGAAGTGGACAGTCTCGTGTTCCAGGTCCCAGCATTCTTCAGTGACCCTTTGCCTCATTAATGCTTTCACCTAACTGCCAAGACCTTGTTGGATCCTTCTGGTGAATTTGTTCCTTGGTGGGCTCAAGTCAGCTCCGGCTCCAGTTCACATGCCTGGGGGGGGGGGGGGGGGCAGGGGGGGAGACGCCACGCTTAGTATA
>JAOVYW010019366.1:23021-34085 GCA_025775045.1 Hiodon tergisus | reverse complement strand
CCTAACCTGCCCCTCCATCACGTTGCTTGATTTAAATCAGAGGTGTTTTGAAAGTAGTCATGAAGATTTCAGCTTTGGATGTCTTAAAAAAGTATCAATGCAATCAATTTGTTTTTAAATTGCTAACACAAGAGTAATTACCTGCTAATATGGTTGCCAGCCATATTTAGGCTTTGTAAACGGTCACAGCTGCTAATAGGTTCTGCCAAACAAAATAGGTTCAATATACGATTTAGAATTGCATTTAGTTTCACGTTTACATTGGCAATAATCAACCGGAAGCCTAAAACAACCCCCTCAAAAAACTGTATAATTAGAAGAATACTTATGAAATAGCATTTTATCAAATATGTCAATTTTACTACTTGCTCTTTTCTATACAGAAAAAAACAACAACTTTTGTACATGTACCCAAGTTTGTTATTCGGTTGGCTGACACATTGAGCACGACAAGAAGTCGAAGAGAAGCCAGAGGTGTTAAAAGTGTAATGTTATTTCCAGAAAGGTCCAGTCTCTCCAGGTTTATGCATTCTCCTATACATCCAAGATCATATATACCTGTTAACCAAAAACATTAGTGTGTCAAACTTCACATTACACCATTAACCTTACTGAAAAGACAAAACCACACATAATAATGTTAGGAAAATCTTACCAAGACCCCTGAGTTTGAGAAACAAAATAGACTCCAAATCAAATTCTCCTGTCCTGGACTTAAGCAACGACGCAGAAATTTTTGCGAAGTCAATTTCTGAAAGAGTTGAAAATGGGGCGGGTGCAGTGAAATGAAACCAAGCATAAGTTTAACTCTCAATTCCAAACCTAACACAAAAAGTCAAGGGTGAAGCATAGAAATATTCTTTAGTTCTATCTGAAAATCAGATTTTAAACAAATCCATTTTGTTTTCTGCAGGACAATGATATAATAATTCCTGTGTTATATCAATACAGACATTTCTAAAAATTAAAATACAAAACTTTATTATTATTATTATTTAAAGGCGGGGACCCTGCGTGATTTCATCGTTTGTCATTGAATCCTGAAAGTGCGAGTAAACTGAGAAGTTTACGGTTTTTCTGTGCTGTGACATCAAATGCATGTATTTACCTTTCTGTAGAGATCTGGTGAATTGCCTGCTTTTAGAATTACCAGTCATCTAACTCTGTGCCATTTATCAATTATTATTATTATTATTATTATTTATTAAAATTATGGTGAAAACGATTTATTGGATATTTTTAAAGAGAATCACTTCTATATATACACTTTGCCAATTCCTAATTCTTAAATTGTCAATAGTCAATGTTTCTACACTGATATATAATTATATTCCGCTGTTTGATTACCTAATGTAGATTCTAATATTTAAATTTAACGGTGGACCATCAATACTAAAATGATGCTGATCATTTCATTATCTATCCACGATGATACTACCTCAGCTACAAATAGCTTAATGGTTAGTAAATAAACATAACATTACCTTGATCTTTGTCACGCTTGGCATCCATTCTGATCATTTACTCAAACATCATACGACAAAATATCCAGATGTACATATTATTTAAACTAAATTCAGTATATTTGTACGACTATTTTTTGACTTATTTATTACGACTAACCTGCTCAGTACTCGACCCACCACCAGTGTGAAACTGACAAGCTGTGTGAAGCCAGCGACAACAAGGTTTTTTTCCCTAAGAACTTCCGGAATAAAACATTTTTTTCAAAATAAGAGTGCTGAAACGGTTTAATAAAATGTATTTGATGGGAGCATAATTATTAACGTCGCATGCTCACATTATTATTAAGATTTAACTAATGATGGATATTAAATGTAAAAAAAAAACCTATAAAAAATAAAAAAATAATTTTTATTGTAAAGAACTAGATAATCAAACACTACGGGTGTCGCTACCCTAAGGGTGGAGTCGAGGGAAGACGAGATAGACGAGCTTAATGCAATTAGTAACTGGAAGAAGAGCCGCTGTTTATAACCACTGCCCGTGACTTCATACCTTTAACCGATTATTTACTAACGGTATTAACTGAGTGAAAATATTCTTGAATTTTATTAATGTTATGGACAAACGTCAGACGTTTATGGTTATTGTGACCATCTTTAGCCAAAAAATATATCGGAAAGCTGATGTATTTTGTTCTGGATCAGATTATTACTTTTAATCTGTATTTGTTTGCAATGTTTCCTTGTTTATCCTGGAATCATTCTTGCCATTTTAGTATGATTCATGGCAGGCATTACATCTAATGATATCAAGCAGAGCTAGGCTCTGGTAATTGTTGTGTTTTAAGTTAATGGCTATTGCATTAGGGTGCAGCTGTTCTGTGTTAGTTATGTTTCTAATTGGTTGCCGTTGGGTTATTCCGCCCAGGGATGCTAGATATAAAAAGGGGACTGAAGAGTAGAAACGTAAGATCTGGAACTTGAACGAGACTTTTTATTTTATTTTATTTTATTTATTTTTTTAAACTCAGAACTTCAACGCGGTCTTTTCGCTTTCTGTAAATCACCACAGTAATTAGAAATCCAAACTTTATCTCTATTTACCCATGAGAGGGCGCTCCAAGACAATGTAGTGAACGGTGTCCACTTTATTGCGGACAATTCTTAATTGAGGATTTTAGCCAGTATAAGATACTTTGTCAGTGTTTTGTTGCTTATTTCGACAAACAAACAACCTCCAGTGTGGCTTCAGATATGACGTTGTTTAATGTATATATCCAAACGAATTTCAAAATCTATGAATACCCGTCCTTTGCATATGCAGCCAAACACACCAGTTTCTTCTTTTTAATGCGTAAATGCAGTCTGATAATTATTTCTTACTTTGTAGTCTCTCTATATATAGGCCTAAATTACGCATCGAATTTACAAACGATGGTGGCAGTTTGGATTAAGTCAATATTTAGTTTAAGAAACTTAGTTTAAGTTTAAGAAATGTATGTCAATAGTGGAAGGGAACAGAAAAGTGGACATCACAGGGGATTATAAAAGGTTTTAGAAAGTCCGCACCAAATGTAAAACAAAGCTATTAATACGTAGTCGATATTACATTTGGTTAGTTTAATGTTAAAACAGCCTGCCGTAGCTGGATATCTTGGCACAACAAAGGTGGTTGTCTTGTGAAGCGACATTTGGAGGACCTCCTAAACGAAGAGAGTGTTTTGGATCTCTTAAGCTTTGGAAGCACTCGGTAGAAACTTTCGTTGTTTTGGAATAGACTCAATATTGCTACAATTTTAAAAAGTTTAGTATTATATCACATGTTATGCACAGTATTTTATTTCAGCGCTCTAAACCCTGTAGTTGAGTGGTGAAATTTAATGCCGGCTTGTAATTTCTACCAGTCCGACGGCACGTATATATGTCCTACATGCCTGCAATTGAAAGAACACCCAAAACCTCCAATGTGATGCATCTGTACATCAAGGAATTTACTGGATTAAGATGGGAAATAAGCAAACGATATTTACTGATGAACAGCTAGACGCGTATCAGGTAGGGGTTACAAAACGCATTTAAGACATTATAAACCAAACTCTTGTTTGTTAGTCGTTACTTTCATTTTTTCTTCAAGTTATTGGTATAATTTTTAACCAGCTTAGTTATTCTCGTGTTTTAGAGAAGCTGGCATCCAAATTGAAAATTGTCTTTAATTTTACTGTTTCAATTGGACGTGAATATCAGTCCGGAATTATTCACTTAAACACATAATCGTTTTGTGAAGAATTTCATTTTTTTGCTGTCAAACTCCAGGACAAGAAAGTCCCCAACAATACTATTTCCCCCTCAGGACTGAAGACTTTAGCCATTCATTTATGTATTATGCCTCAATTGGCGCTTTGTGACGAATTAATTAATTTTGTTCCTTATGTATTTGTGATCAAGTAGTCTGTTATTTATTGAGGAGAAAATGAAATGAGTAGAGCTTGAAATGCCCGGTAGTTTTCTTTCTTGAGACCAGTGAGATACCGCCTTCGAAAAAAAGGCACTTCTTTGTGCCTTCTGAGACACAAATATTGAAGAAACATCGTCTTTGAAAAATTGTATTTTAACAGAGCTTTAACATAACTTCTATCTATGGCTGTAAAAAAATTTTAAGTTTAAAGTTTTTATGGTTTTGCTTTTTATATTTTACCTTATATATTACCTGGGCTCTGCTTTAACACAAATTGTGCCACAACATTTTTAGGACTCACAGCATCCAGTTAAATCCAATGGGAAGTGTAAAGAAGCACCTGCTGGTGTTTTCTGATTTTTAGATTGCTGCATCCCCACATAATTCGTTTTTAAAATGTAGAATGCTGTTTAGATCAATACACCCTGGGCCCTCAATTCTTTAACTCTTTTCTCTCTGTATGCATATGAAGGCCTAATTGTGAAATAATTTAAGAATTCATCTTGGGTATCAGTCTTTGTGGAATTCCTTCAATATAAGTAGTTAAATCCAACTTATAACTTAAAAAAACAGTTTTAACATATACTCTTAAATAAATAATGCACGGTTTTAAGAACTCGTGAACTCAAAGTCTCAGTATTTCCATGTGTTCAGAGTCCTGGCTTTGCATTCAAAAAGACAAGAAAGCCGTAAAAGTCAGAATATCTCATTTTATATATATATATATATATATTCAGTCTCATATTTTATTGACCTGATACATTTCCATAGGAAATTACAATTTGTGTATTACGTGCACACATAATACATTTGTTATCTGGAAGAAGTATAGTAATAATAATAGTAGGCCCTTCTATATATCTTTATGCTTTTTTTGGATTCCCTGAAACTAACTGCCTTCAATATATTCAAAATACTATAAGACACTCGGAAGAAGATGTCACTTTGTCTTCAAGTTTCTGAAGAATTACTCTGTACCTGCGTGTTCCGGCAATGGTATAAATATGTGAAACACGTTAAGCTTCTCTACGCCATTAAAGTAATATGGGAATGCTAAAATGAAAGGTTTAGTTCAGGAAGAAGAAATGTGTTCAAGAAAATGTGACACTACATCAGAAATCCTAACCTAACCTGACTTAAAAATCTTGTGATTGATGGCAATGAAGAATTGATTCAGTGAATTGATTTGGGGGTACTTGATTTTCAACATTGCAAACAAATTGGCTAATTTGATATAGAAATATTGAAATGGATACAGTTTTTGTTGAAGTGTTACATTTAGCCCTCCCTGGAGTACATACTTTGCACTTTATGGTGGCGCCCCAATCGCACTGCTCTGTTCATTACCCTTTAAATATGTTTATAATCTATAGTGTGGTTACTTATAGATGATTAAATTATGCCATTCGCTAGCGCATAAACGTAACCGATTCTATTTAACCCCCTGGTCAGCACGCTTCCACTCGCCATAGACAGGGACCAAACTTGGGTTGACAAAACAGACAAGATAAACCGTTAGCTTCTTGAGCCAAAGACCCGAGTCTTTAGCTATTGAATCTAATAATCAATAATCACAACGAGCCCCTCTTCATATATACCAGCAGTGTGTGCCTTTGGGCTGCAGTTCAGGGCCTGAAAGTCAGTTTGGTGGGTTGTGTCCCTGGAGACCCGTATTGACCTAAGTAAAATCCTTCAGGTTAGTTTTTTATTGTAACGTTAGTCTCTTGTATTGTTAACTGAATAAGTAATTCCTTCATCTGTACAGATCCTCTGGGTGCTTCCGTGAATCTTAATAATTTATGCCAAGCAGGTCTAATTGCGCTCCTTGAAACTTTACCCTGTACAGAGAACTCTTAGCTCTTAGGCTAATTGTGATGGTGTTATCAACGCGTAGCACTGCTCATTAATTCTAGTTAGTGGTCCGCTATTTAGTCACACTTGGAATCATCAGAAACCTGTGACATTGTGACTGTAACAGCATGTTAACTACAATCTGAGCAATACTTTAACTTCCTCATATTGTCTCTTTGTTTCATGCTGAGTCCATGCTATTCTCTACCAACCTAAGGGTCAACTCAAAAGGCACTTCATCAAATTTACTTTAATCTGCATTTCTTCTCTAAGTGTCTAATCTCTGTAAATATTTTATTGTTTTGGTAATGTTTGTCATTTTAATCATGACTTCTATTGCCGTATTTTTTTATGTAAAAGGTCACATAAAAGGTGCTTAAGAATGAAATGCAGTATTATTATTATACTATTATTATTATTATTATTTGTCATTTAAATTGTGGCAACAGTTGTGCTGTGGCTAAGCCTCTATCTGTGTAGTTTTAAATAAAGACTGAGCAAAGAATGTGTAAATTATATAAGCCTCTTGCAGTACGATACATCTCGCTGATAAGAAGGTACTTAAGTAATACATTACTTTTTACTTTATTTAATATAGTAAAATGTCTTTTCTATCCAAAAATAATGTGTAGCAAATAGATGTCATATGAGTTATTTCTCAAAATGTGCCAAAGCATGTGACCGGTAGGACAGTATATGACATAAGGAAGTGGTCGATCTGTCTAAGGGGAAACCGGGCGGCTTTGCTAGGATTGAGAGGTTTCACTGAGGGGTTGTTTTTGGCAGATCTCTGGCACCTTTCAGCAAGGCTGGGTTATTGCATAGCCGGGAGATTTGTTTTCCTGTCTCTGCTGACAGATGTAGAGAGGGCGGGACAAACTGCTGACCTTTCTTGCAGAGTGTAACATCCATAGACACCTGAGTATGCTGTTTTTTCTAGCAAAGAAATCTGAATCCTTAATGGACACCCATCATTGGGGCCTGTATTTGATCACTTGTAGAGGTTGGCAACAGAGCAGAAATGAGTCACCAAGGATTTATATACGCCAGTTTGTTGAGCTTTTCTGTCCATAATAGGGTATTGTATAAATCTGTATTATTATATGACAGCCACAAACTATGGTTTGAACAGATAGTGTGTCTTTGCTGTGTTATTTTGACAACAATTCCTTTAATAATGAAAACCCAATCAAATGTTTTTTTTCCACAGGACTGCACTTTTTTCACGCGCAAAGAAATCCTTCGGTGAGTGATTTTTTGAATGCTGAGTATGAAAACTAAAACAATTTAAAGTCAAAGTGCAATATCCATGTGGTTTAGAGATTATTTAAATGAGGAAAAAATGGTTATAAATGGAATAAACTGAAACGATAAAATCTGGTCGAAATGAGGGTAAAAGATCCGAAAACTCCAAGATGTTTGGATGAAGCAGGAAAAAAACCCAAACAAAACCAATTTGTAAATTGGAAGTTTGAGATAGTGGAGATGGAGGACCCAGGAGGAGATCTTGATACTTGTTTCAAAATCTCTTAGGAAACCTAATAATCTGACAGCGGAGGGGAGAGAAATAGTTTAGTACAGAGGAGGTTTGAGACACTTTGGGACCCATCCAGCTACTATTTAATTCACCAGGATCGCTGTTGTGTAACGGATATACATTTACATCAATGCAAATTTCCTACAATGGGTGTACGAGAGCCATCTGCATTCTCTCACCTTACCTTCACAGTTGAGTGACTTGGCTCAATTTGGGCTGCACTTTACGGTGTCTCTTCCACAGAAGCATTTAAACACATTCCACTGCAAGGAGAATGCTATGTTGACTTGAAAACTGTTGAATTGCACAGGTAGTAAATAGAAAATCAATGCCTCAGGAGAATTTCACGTACAAGTCTATTGATCCTCCGTTGATGGTAACAAGAGTTTTCAAGGATGTCGTCCAGTTCGTTCAGGTTTAAGGGAGGAGAAAACCACTGATGCTATTCTGATCAGGATGACCGTGCAGGATTGTTACATCTGGTTTTTTTTGTCACTCTTAGCTGTTGATAAATTGAGTTGTTCCCTATAGTCTGGATAATTATCAACATAAATATAGTTGCAAGCAGCAATGGGGCATTCAAGCTGCTGTGGCAAACCATCATTCACTGCCACCTTCCTCTGGACCCATGTTGCTGAAGCCGCATAACAATCTCCAGTCCTACTAAATGTCTTACCGGCCCTGGGCATCTCCCCAGGGTTTAATCACAGGAGAAAATGTGTCAGTGTGCATCTACAGTAGTGTAACATGTGACCTGCTGTGTAACTTTACAAAATATGGCTTCATTTCATGGGACAGAAACCTTCCATACAAAAACAATCTCCAGAAATTCTCCATATTTCTTGGTTCTTCAGCACCTCCATTGCTACAACACGGCTGTGGAGGTGGTACAAGAGTGAGTTTATTATAGTGTTTCATCTTCTGCCCATTATTCTTTACTGGTGCTCAGTTCCCCAGATGAACATAGAGGAAACCGTTAACTAATTATTCTTGTTGGTGTTGCTTTATTTAGTAGCGGCTAATGTATGCATTGTGAAATAGAACCATCAGTTTGAATTCTGCATCTAGATAATATATTATTAACAGTGAATAACTTAGAAATGCCTAATCACATTTTCTCTGTGTTGCAGGCTACATGGAAGATACCAAGAACTGGCTCCACATTTGGTACCAATGGACTATACCAATGAACCTGATATTAAAGTCCCCTTAGCGCTTATAGTCAATATGCCCGAACTGAAGGTAACAATTTTAATTATTGCATCTCCTTCACTATGTCAGAAACTAATTAATTAATGGCAAAACTGTTAATACTTTTTCCACATATTCCAACTGGAGGAAAACATTGTTTACCATTTGAGCATTGTACAGCTCAGCTTAGTGTTCTTATTATGTCGTGACACGAGGAACTGGCATTCGCCGTTGCCCTGTAACTTTTCTGCAAATCTGGGCAGTCCTGAGTATGTCCCCACGGCTTGAGGGTGTGTTTCCTGGCTGTGTGCAACAGCCTGTTTAAAACAACACGTTTAACGGCCTGTTTAAAACAACACGTTTAACATTGTACATTTGCCAGTGCTGCGTGAGTCACTTAATATCATGCTGATGAAAGTTAACACCTTGTAAAAACAGTTATTTTCTACTGCAGTGTTATTTTAAAAAGACAAATAAGCACAATTCTTATTAAATTGAAACTGATTAGTTTAGTCATTCCAGGGCCGTAGGCATGGAGTCAACATTGGGGGGGGACCAAATCTGCCAAATTTTTATTTTATTTATATTTTATTTATTTCATTTTGAGCATAGTTTAATATTGGAGGGATATGTCCCCCCCCCCCCCAATATACATTATAATTTTTTTTTAATTGCATGCAGCTTATGCTAATGTCTTGGTACAGATTGACTGAAACACTCCTCACTTTGATGGTATGTTTTGCAGGAAAACCCATTCCGAAACCGCATTGTGGAATCCTTTTCTGAGGATGGCCTAGGGAACCTTAGTTTCAATGATTTTGTGGATATGTTCTCTGTGCTCAGCGAAATGGCCCCAAGAGAACTGAAGGCTATATATGCTTTCAAAATATATGGTGAGTCAGTTTTTCTTATGTTCAATCATTGAATATCTTTAAAGTTTCTGACTGTGTATTGTGCGTATAGCTTTTTAAACGCAATGTAATGGGCACATTAAGCACTAAGGTACTACCCTAAATATACTAAATTTATAAGAACAAATTGAACACCTACCTGAAAGAGTTGATCAGTCAGTGCTTCTTCATTGTGGGCAGATTTCAACACGGATAATTACATCTGCAAAGAGGACTTGGAGAAAACCTTGAACAAACTAACAAGAGAGGAGCTGACACCAGAGGAGGTGATTCTGGTGTGTGATAAGGCTATCGAGGAGGCAGACCTGGATGGAGATCACAAGCTCTCCTTCACTGACTTTGAAAACATGATCTCTAGGGCTCCTGACTTCTTAAGGTAATTATGCAAGCATGTAATTGATTGGGCTTACCCACCTTACTTTCTTAAATCTGAAGTAAATAAACAGTATGGAAGATGGCTGAGTTTTACCTGTCTATATATTTAATTATTTTTATGATTAAGAACAACGTGGGAAATCTTGTCAGTGGGGTCAACGATAACAAAATATAATATAAATATTTATTTATATAATTCTTTTCTTGAGTCACTTTTCTTGAGTCAAAATTTGATATTGAAGAAGGCTGGAATGGGCATAATCATATACACAAAACGACACATCTTCCAAAAGTGATGACCTGTGCTTCTTGATTTATCTCTTTCTGGTATTTATAAATTTAGCGTGACGATTATTTTCTGAAAATGTTCTCTGCACAAGTGCCTAAGACTTCTTCATTCGTTTGATGGGATATTTTTTTTAAATGACACTGTTAGCCATACATTCCATGCAGCCTTGGGAACTCTTGTCTCTGCCTTGTGGTTCAGGATGACCCCTGAGTGGGATAGTAGATTTCCAAATTGTGAGTGAGTGTATTTCTCCCAGGATGAAAATGGCTCTTTAAAGAAATTAGTGTGATATTTTCTATTTAAAACTAAATCCCCGTTTCATTGTAAAGGAATGTTCAGGAGCTGTTTGAGTTTTTTACCAACTTTAATTGAATTAAATAATGGTTAATTGCCTTTTTAAGGCGGCAGTTAAGCATTTATCTCTGTCTGTGTTCTCTGTCTGTGTTCTCCATCTCTCTTGTTTATGCAGTACCTTCCATATACGAATCTGAGAGGGGATGGAACCAACCAAGAACCCATTCCTACTTTCCAGAGTGAACAATTTGTCTGGATGGAGGAGACCAGATATTTTATAGCAGAGATCCACATCTTGAGCACAGCACAGGGCTTGTCCCACCTCTCAACTACGCACTAGTAGAGATAAAGAGCTCTCTCTCATTTCTGTCTCAACAGCAAAGTTTGTGCTAATGTAAAGTCAAACAATAAATGATTGGGTGGGTTTTCAGGATTCTTTAACTTCATATTAAGAAACACAGCCCTTTATTTCATCTTGTGGTTTTCACTTAGAAAAACAGTAAGAACAGGACATTGCTGCCTCTCCCCCACAGAATCTTGGACTTTTAATTAAAATACACCTTTAGTTTTCCACAAATATGTTGGATAAAAGGACACTTTTGGAATACTTCCACTCTCTTCACATATTATTTCAGCAGAACCATGAGTGAGCATGAGTGAGTGAAGAAGACCCGTTTACCCGGTGTACAGTCGGA
>JAOVYW010019366.1:0-10049 GCA_025775045.1 Hiodon tergisus | reverse complement strand
TATTGTAACTAGTTAGCCACATCAGTGCCATTGGCATTTGGGGTATTGTAACTAGTTAGCCACATCAGTGCCATTGGTGTTTTGGCATTTTTGGTACTTTCTATAGACATTTCTTTATTATAAATATCAATCAATAAATCAATCAATTTATTTTTATAAGGCGCTTTTTCACATGTTTCATGTCACAAAGACTCTTTACATAGAGAAAGATATAGTATGTCCCAGGCCTGCCCCCCCAAAAGCATGCCAGTGGCAACAGTGACAAGGAAAATGTTTCTCAAGTGGTAGAATGCTATTTTAGCAATATCTTTAGTATGCTGGTCAAAAGAAAGATCTGGATCAATTGTAACTCTTAAGATTTTTAACCAAAATCTTATCTATCAGCTGTCCATCTAGTTCCAGCACATAGTCATTGAGCCTTGTACGATAGCCTTTTTGGCCAAGGATGATCATTTCTGATTTGTCAGAATTCAACAATAGGAAATTAGAGGACATCCAATCTTTCAAACGAAGCTCCAATCTAGCCAACGGACAATCCTCCCCCGGGCTCCCTGACAGATATAGCTGAGTGTCATCCGCATAACAATGAAAGTTGTTCTTGTGCTTACGGATGATATCACCAAGGGGTAGCATATACAAAGAGAATAGAAGGGACCCCAACACCGAACCACAATGGTACTCCATATCTAACCGGAAACAAATCAGATGAGTCTTCCCCAATTTTAAGTGGTTTTATGTTACAATGGGAATAGTTACATTTATGAAGTTGGGTCTGGGGGCCAAACTTAAACTTTCACAAGCTGATAATCACGTTTTAAAAATTGTATTTTTCTTTTTTGTAGTTTCCTGTTTACGAGTAATGCATTTAATAATGCAATTTTGAATCAAAGTCATAATTTGGATTTGGACCTAGTCCGCATCAGGCATGAAAATATCCACTGTTCTGTACTGTCACTGATCTGAGGCGTAAGGAACTGACAGCTCAAGATCAGATCTCAGTCCAAATATCAGGTTGACCGAGTCAAGGAATGACTCATTCAGTCAAGTTTGTGGAAAACTGTTTTTTGTTGAGGCTTGCCCCCTGGTGGTGAGTTAGGTCACTTAAAAATAGAAGCGCCTGAGAAAGTAAGGATAATTAACGAAAGTTCGAGAGGGAAGTTTCAGGAGTGGAGTAACATGTGAGTCTTTTAAAAAATGGAACAAGAAATGTAGTGAATTTGGTTATAAACACAAAAGAGGAGGATTATGATATTTTAAAAGCTGTAACAACGGTGGAGCTAACGAGCTGGCTGCAACGGTTCTGAACACAAAACAATTTAAGTAATGGGATTGAAAAGGCTACTGTTAGGGATGGTCTTCAATGTTATTCACCTGAACAGAATTAAAAGGTTGCTATAGCAACAAGGAATTGGCCCCTTACATGTAAAAACTACACCCCACATTTTAACCCCCACATGCAGGGAGGATTCCAATGGAAGCTGGGTCCCCCATGGTATCCCATAAGCATGAATGGCAAATCGTGAACATATATTTAAACATAAAAAGTCATACTCGTACATGTTTCCCTATTCATAAAACACACTGAATAATATTGCAATACATTTTTGCTACAACGCAAAGTCAATGCTACTGAGCGTCCCAGATTCACAGTCCGGTACGTCCTCAGGCGCCTCGCTTTCTGCTGATACTTATGTTTTGCTTTAGGCATCGTAAAATACCTAAATTTAACAAAACTCTGGTGAACAAAAGTGTTATATTTCATCCGTAACACCCTAACGCTAAAACGCAATTAAGTACTATTTTCCCGTGTACGCAGACGCAGCAAAAAAACAAGCGCCTCATTGTGACTAACTAACTAACTAACCTGCTATATTTCGTTATAATCAGAATCTCATTGGCTCTAAAACTTGTCAGACCGAATAATAATCGTCTACTATTGACAGCCAAAGGTGCGGAGGCGTTACTGACACACTGTTTAGCCAATATGGTTTGCAGAATCATGGGGGAGGGCTTGTTTAGTTCCAAAGAGATCACATAAATAGTCAGCTTTCATGCTTTGCGAACGGTAAACCGGGCACTAGCGATGTGTACTTCAGTTACTTACAAAGTCAACACGAAGTTTTATTGATGATTTTCAGAGTTGGCACGTTTGTGTGACTACATGGAGTGGCTAGTTTTGTTTGTTGGACTCTTGCCTTGATCTGGATACCGAGATTACCACGTTGCCTGTTGTTTGTGGACCTCCAGACGATGTTGAATGTAGGAAGATCCCAGATTGCGTTTGTTTGTTTTCTGTCCACTCTTTGCACACAAACTGTGTTAGCTCTTGCTGCGTCGCTAGAACGATCGTTATGATCGAAATCTAGAGACTCTCTGCTTTCAAATTATGTTTAACATGGCCAGATTTCTCGAAAATGTCCCCCCTATTAACGAGTAATTAAAAATAGTAACAAGTTTTACGGGCCGGTGAAAAGCAACAGGTTAATAATACTGGGCCTGTGCGTTGAAAAGTTCTTCACAGGTTGTATAATGGTAATAAAAAAACCAACAAAAAAAAAAAACCATTAGACCTACTAGTCCATCATTGGGGGGGAAAAAGGAAGAACAACCTTTTGCAAGCTAACTAGTCACAAGAGATGCATTAGCACAATTGTATATTATTGCCAAAACAGTTCTCAATAAGCAGCTTGAATAAACGAGGAAAGAGGAAGTGTGAGTTTTTGTTGCAGTCAGATGTATATATTCAGCAATTATTTGAGGAAGTGGTTTTATAATAGAAATGCACATTCTATCCAAGTGTTTGGATATCCCACTGAGCACAGTTGAATCAATGATCAGGTGGACTGTCCCAAAAGAGTCAGAAAGTCACCACAGAGTACAAACGATTGGATCGGAAGAGCCAAGTCAAAAATTAATAAAAATTCTTATTTATGCCAAATCAATGTTTATTTTTAAAGTAAAAATAAAATTCAAACAATAAAGGCCACTTTGTTAGGTGAATAACCATTATCTAAAACTGAAAATATTTACACAAAAATGAATTCAGCTTTATCCTTCTGGTTTCGGTAAGACATTACCGGGCTGCCTGTTGACGGGAATGTTAGTGTTGCACTTGACCGCTGGAATCGTGCTGGGCAAAACTCTAATAATTTACTCAATAAACAAAATCAGTTCAGTCCTGTATTTAAATCGTCATTTGATGTTCAGAATTGTGTTATTTGATCTTTTAGTTGGCAAGTTTTATTAATCAACTTGATGTCAGATTTAAAGGCACAGTTAGCCTTCTACCAGGAGACATACATAACAAACAAACAAAAACAACATTCTTGACAATGGCACCAGAACTGCAGGACCATCATGTTTGAACAAGCAGAACAAATTATACTGAAGAACTAAACATGACCAGGAGTCATTAACAATAGGCGCTTGTGACATGCTTGCTCTCTTAATTATCGATATACTTTGTGACATACTTTCAACTTGAGGTAGACACGTTGTATCAAAATCTAAAAGTATTTTAATGACCAGTCAGAGCATTCAGCTGAATTAAACAATGACAAAAATACCTTACACATACCAAACACAAATATCACCCATATATCTGAAAAGGTCTCTGCTCCCCAAACACGTTAGCCATTCTTTTTTCTCCATTATAACAGTGATGCTTTAATTTTACACAGGCAATGTCACAGACCTTTCCACCCAACCAAGTAAGAAAAAGCTAGGCGCAGTCAGTAATACAGTACCTCGAGGTACTTGGACCGTCTCACAGGGTCACCTTCAAGCCCAAAGTGAGCGTAATAAGGAATACTGGTAATGAACGAAACACAGATATTGCCAGAGAAACTTGCTGTGGACAGCGGTCACAGCTAGCCTGACTCCCGGCTGCGTGGAGCGGCGGACAGCGGTCGCAGCTAGCTACTCCCTGTGCCCCCCACATTCCTCCGCGTGATGATGCTCTCCGTGGACCTGAGCAGCCTTTCCAAACAGGGTGCATTAATTTTGCCCTTGGGTGGCCGGCCAAGTGGCACATCTGTCCTGGGGTGGGCATCAGTGCTGGAGGAGACGGCGCTGTCCTGCGTGACATCCTCCCCTACAGGTGGCGGTGTTGGCTGCAGCTGCAGCCTCCCCGAGTCCAGCTCTGTGGTGGGGGAACCGATGGGGGACGTGTACACCCATTTCAGGTTGGTGACGGTGCAGGGCTCAGTGGCATACAAGGCCGTGGCACCATTAAAAAGTGTACAACAGGTGGCTGAGTTCGTTGAAAGGACAGGCAGTGATTTAGTCCCGGGGCACATCTGTGGAGGGAAAAGATTGTGGGTTGCCGTCTGCTCTTAACATTCAGGGAGGACATACATGTTAGAGGTATACCTGATACCTTGCTAGTTTCATGTGACTGCTGTTTTAATTTCAATATCCTAATTTGCAAATCCCACAAATTATTTGATTATTTAATTAAAGATCATTGAAACCCCATTGACTCGGAATTACGATAGAAACTTGAAGAGAGCACCACTTTAAATGAGCTTCTGTCAAAAACCACCCAGGAATGTTTAAATTCTTTCGCAGATGACCAGTGAGCTCAATCACTTCTTTAAAGGAACACAACTACTACTATAATCAAACACAACTACTACTATAATCAAAGAGCAACTACTATACAACTACTTGTTCTTTTGTAACATCGTTCCAGTGAATGAGATTTCTATGAGTATTTTGTCCTCACCTTGCGTGTCTTGGAGGAAACCGTTTCCTCGGTCTCGTCATGGGAGTGTTGGTCTCCGGGCTTTACATTTGGAAACCACTTCTTGAGCATTCCCTCTATTTTCAGAACAATGTTCCTGTAGCGCTCCCTGCAAGAGTGAACAGGCAGAACTAAAAATACCTTGCACCAACATTTCCATCTAACCATTCTCAACAAGTAAAAAGCAAGTATATGGCTACCAATCCATTATATTGATTGAACACAAATAAACTGATTAAAGTACATATTATTGTCCTCCATCAGCAAACACTTTTAAAAAGCTTAAACATGCATTTATTTAACTGCATGCTCGTCCACAAATAGAAGCCAAGGATTTTAAAGCGACTGGCAAATCTCATATTGATTAACTCATGATACTGCCCACTAGTGGCATGGTATGCGCCATTCACCCACACTGACAAAGCAACACGTTCTCAGACCCGAAATGTCAAAGCCCTGACTTTTGGTCAGGCATATATACACACTCCTAGGGTTTTTGTGTAATTATTAAATATAACCAGAGGCAGCGCTGTTTGCCGGTTTTTCCTTTTGTTTGTAACAAAACCCCAACCCTAAAATTAGAATGTCAATACATTCTGCTTGTCTTAATCAGCAACACAAAATAAAAAATATTTTTATAATGCACAAGCTTCTGTACTCAAAAACAGGCCCCTGTGTATATTTAATAATTACACGAGTAACCTAGTCCTCAATATATGCCTTTCGCAGCTGTCTGACCAAACGTCAGGGCTTTGACGCCTCTTTAGCAGTACAATCAAAAAAGAAGTGAGAAGAAGTCTCACCTCCCAGCAGTTTAACAACCCATATTTTTGAAAATGTATTTTTCATGCATTTGCTTGCCATAATGTTCACTGTTTTTTGTGTTGGTTTGAGCTGTTTACATTTTAGGTAACAAAAGAAACTAAACTACGTTGAGATTTGAGAGTTTGTCTGTATGTTGCATATATTCACTACACTCCTTTCTTCTTGAAGAAGACTGAAAAGTTTAAGTTATAAATAAATATTTTCATATCTCTGTAAATGGTTATTCTGGATCCTCTAAATCCAAACCCCTTGTCCTTCTTCAGAGTAATATAAGCTTTTAGAACTGTAAAGGGAAAAACTATACATTGTGGAAGGGTCTTCTTCAGTCTAGTTTGTGGGACATACATTTCTGGAGATGTAAAGACTTTCATAACCGGAGTACATAGCAGGAAAACACACATTCCGAATATTGATGCTTTAAAGGGTTAAGCCCTGCCGAAGGCAGGAAATAGGACACTGCAACATTCCAGAGAATTCATCTGATAGGACCTCAAGATATTCGTGGAGATTTTGTAACAACCACTAATTCCAATTACCCCAATGCAGATGATCTGCTGGAAGGCGACCTTCCGCTTCTTACTTAATGGGAAGCTTCTCCAATAAATTATGCGAAACATTGACCGAATCCTTTTTATCCCCTGCGGTTTACTGCCGCCGGAGTTTTACAGGCAGACAGAGTTGGCTGAGCCAGAGAATAGTTAATGCAGGCACTTCCTCAACCTGGCTGGTTTGCAAGGAGTTAGCCATGGACTATAACCGTTCCTTATAGAAAGCAAGAACATGTAACCAAGCCGATTCAACCCCCTGAGCCCTGGGCTTTTACCCGCTCTAGCCAGGCATGGAGCTGGTTTCATCACAACCTCAGGGAGAAAAGAAAGTTTGTTGAGGGAAGGGCGTCACTGTCCATAGCGAGCTAGTTCACAAGGAGCCCCGCTACACAAAGATTAAGAGACAAGCTGCATTAACTTAGATCAACTCAAGGTAAGATCAAGTTAAGACCCCAGTGCCTTTAGATCCTTGCAATAGCAAAGTCACCCCTCAACAAACTGCCGTACTGACCAAACTGACCACTCTGGAGACTGCAACCCTAAAGACCCCCTGGCCCCTCGACAGATTACGATGCCATTGGAAACCAGGCCACCCTACAGACTATGATATTATTGGCAATAGATAGCAATTCCACCGGCTTTGATACTGAAGGCAGCCATCCCATGTACTACGACAATATTCACAACACCACCACTCAACAGTTTGCAGTACTGACAGCAGGCTGGTATTCACTCCGTCTAGGAGGAAAGCTTCAGATTGTGTCTGGGTTTATTACAAACACACAAAACATACGACACATTCCAGAATGGAGAGAAGGTTACAGCAGAGAACCTCACTGTACATCCCTGATGCATACAGGCAGACATTGGCTTTCTTCTAGGGCAGCACCAAAGACAAACAGGGTGGGTCGACAATTTACATACAGGACAAATGGATTTCAATGGATGTTTACAGAACAATGGGCAAGGTGCTACCACATAGTGATAGGAGGGGATATCTAAATGGAGGGAGGTAAAAAGCCTGGCACCCAGGGTCCTTTTGCACCATGCCAGAGTGGTTATTTGTTTAGGTCTGGCCTCCAACACAAGGTTGCCTTTAAACACACGGGCACAGGCTTAACAAAAGGTGAAGGGGAAACATAGCGTTACACTTCTGCCGTACAGAGAGAACTTCCACCAGAATATTCTTCCATACTGGTCATGCTATGGACATGCTGAATGTTCATATAATTAATTGCAAATATTTTTACAAATACACATGTAACAAACTCATATCAGGGGTGTCACTAGAATTTTCGGAAGCTCCACTATTTAGTAATTAATCACAAACGTAAACAACACCATGTTAGCTGTAGTATTTTTTTTTAAAGGACCAATATGTTCTTTTGTAATGATAATTCAGCCAAAACAAATTTACTTCAAATTGTCGGATACGTTTACTATGTAATACATATGTTTTATGAGATATTGTTTATTGCCCAAATGTAAAGAACAGAAAAAATAATTTTTGTTTTTTACAGGCACAACAGGACAGATTTTACAGACTTGCAGCATATCGTTGTGGAACTGGTATATGATAGGCCTAAGTGGTGGGCCTAATATTGTGATGGCACTAAAAATCACTAATATCTCCCACTGGGAGAAAACAGCAGAAATAATTCTTACCCTGTGCCTGGGTTCTGCAGAACACCCATTATTCTCTGTAGTCTGTCCATAGCGACACTTTCTTGAAAACCGCTGAGACCTACAAAGGCAGATTTGCACAGTTCAAAATGGCTGCAGTCAACACATCAACTCTTCACATAGTGGGGCTGAGGCCATCAAACAGATGGGTCCCTGGGAAAAAGTGTGGGAAAGCAGAATTGTGGCTTCTGTGCAAGGCCTGAGATTTTACAGTGATCTCAGGAGGATCGCTCTCTCCCAGGCTGGGCAGCACTACACATCTGTGTACAGACAAATCTATGAGTCTGCCTGTCTGCTGGCTTTACATAGCAATCCATGGCCACGTGACTGTGTTGAAGTGACACATTTTTTGTGAATTGGGTGGTGTAACTAATAAACTAAAAAAGATTATATTGGTACATTTATATTCACGGTATATATTTTATAATAGAAAACAATCACAATCTTTTACTTTAAAAGCACAGCAAAAACTCATACACATCACAGATATCTGCAGCCTGCTGTCCTGCTCTGGATTTATGACGTACTGCTGTCGTATAACAGACAGTTCTCATTGCGTAAACGCTGTGTGGTTGGTGTGCGGACTGTTGTAGTGCTACACTTTCACAGAGGCGTCGAAGTGAATAAAGAAAAAAGAAAAAAGCTGTTTTATTAGGGTTGATACTTACGTCCTCGGTATCTCCCAGATCGCAGACCATCCAAGATTGTAGACAGTGGGCTAATATAGCACTGCAGCTCCGTGCACTGTAAAACAGAGGATGTGTCAAACTGTTTACTTCATGAAAACTTTATATTGAAATTCTGACATTTTAAAACAAGCAGTTTGGGATTTCTATGTCGTTTCCATGAACATGGTAACCGCTCCTTTGATCATTTAAGGCTGCGAATGGGTGTAGGTTCTGATGATAAGAACCATTCCTGCTGTCGCGTCACCATTAGCAGGCCTACCCTAGTTGGCTAAGTTTTGCTTTTGGTAGAAGAAGGATGGTCTCATGGCCACGTGCCCTAATCTTGTACTCTTGTACCAACTTTGTATGGAGCTTTTTAAAGTAGATAAATACGGCTATGGCCACTCACAAAACCTCACTTCTTTTATTATAGGTGGGGAAGGAGAGTAAGTGATGATCCTGGTTTGACTGTAACCATCATGGCATTTTCACAGAATAAACATTAGACACATAGCCAGCCTCACCTTGCTGGCAAACAGCTGGTTCCTCTCCATCTCACTGGGAAGTTTCTGTTCGCTGTGGTCCAGGACGCCCCAGCTGTGAGGCCTCTTATGTGCCGTCAGGGGCCTGACGTTCGGTGACCTTTCTACGCCATGTGGTGATGAGGGCCCACAATGTCCCAAGAGCGGCGGTGCCCAGACCCTGCCGCCACAGGACTCCATGCAGTTCCAGTTGGTGTCACAGCATCCCCCTTCAAGCCTGTGTTCCCCGTCTTGCACGTCAACCTTGCACCTGCTGTCAGATGTCCGCAATTGGGCCTTGGAAATGGGGCGCATACCACAGGGCTCCCCTGACGCCACGGGCGAAGACTGTGTCCCCCTGACATGCTGTCGCACAACATCCCCCTCTAAGGCGCTGTCATCGTCCTCATCGTCACTGGCCAACCAGTCAATAGAGCAGTCGGAATCTGAAGCAGACATCCTCAGCCGCAGGTTCTAACCTCCACTGATCATAACGAACCTGTGAAGTCATAACGGCCATTTTAATTATCAGGTCTTGTCTGCACCAATTCTTTTAAACATGAGACAACCTTGTGGTATGGTTAAACTTGCAGCCTGTGTTGCACCCCCCACTATGACTTTAAGAGATTTAAACGAATGTTTAGAACACCTTATGGAAATATCCTTTCCTTGAGCATATTTTGTAAAATAGGCCATCAGCTCTCAATTGCTGATCAGCAATTGCACTGGGGTTTGACAAGAATAAGGGAAATACACTCAAGCAAAAAAAGCATAAGAAATATGTGATGCATAGCGTGGTGAACTTAGACCTGTGAGCACTTTATATACATTAGTATAAAAAGAGTGCTGAAACTTCAATGGAAAACATCGCATTTCCAAATTGTGTACCCAAGTATTATACACTAAAATCAGTAAGGCATAACATTGTAAATCCTAGGTCTTCTAACAATGGGGATATATTTTTGGTCTTCGGAATTATTATTATTTTTCTTGAATTGGCATTCACTAATTAGCTTGTACATTATTTCAAACCAAGAAAACACTGCATTAACGCTCTGCG
>JAOVYW010019356.1:13256-34094 GCA_025775045.1 Hiodon tergisus | reverse complement strand
ATAGACCGGTCTATTGGTGAAGAACTAGTTGTGTTGCCTGGTTGTGCGCTGGGCTCTGTCTGTCATAGGCCTTCTGTGCAGTGCATTAATCCTCATTATAAGCAAATCATTGGCTCTGATGAATTTCAAGAACACGTCAATCAAAAAATGTTAGATTGATGTTCCCCTTTTTTTAAAATCATACGATATATAAATATGTTTCAAATTACATTTTAGAAGTTGCATTTAAAAGTGTATGCAATTTGTTGAGTTTTACAGAATATTGATAATAAACTTAAGTCAAAAGAAAGATCAATTAAAATTACTTAATATTAAATTTTGTTTTATTCTCTAAACATGGCTCTGCCAACACCTTGTGTATAATATTTTTTTTTAAAATCTCATCTCATCTCACTGTATCAATGGAAATTGATTTTTATAAAGAAATCAATACAAATCTAAGGAACTGGCTCATCTTCCGTTTGGTACCCTTTATAACACTCAAAACAGAATCATATTGTGTGCATGTATGTGTGTGTGTGGGGGGGGGGGGGTGCGTGTGTGTGTGTGTGTGTGTGTGTTTGTGTGTTTCCAGGTCTGTATGTGCAACAATTGTTAATGTATGAAATCATATAATTTGTGGTTTTTAGTGGGAACTTTTTTATTGCTAGATTGGACATTGCTTTGCATTGTAGTTCCTATTTGCATTCTTGTCAGCGGAATGTCAACCAGTAAAACCTTGGCCATTGGAAGGTACACATGTTTTTAAAAAGAAAAGAACTGAACCCCTCTTGAAAATCAATTCTACAAATGAATGTAATGAAATGTAGAGAAATTTTAAATTAATTTGACATAACTGGATATCGTGCACCTCTTTGATGGATTTATTCCCATGCTGCAGTAATGTGGTGGTTTAAGTCGCTGGATATTGTTTTCAGTACGTTTTGATTGTAAATGATGGTGGGGTTGTATACAAAGGAGGAGCAGGGTTTGCTGCATCTTGCAAATTCTACCTACAGAGGGAGAGCGAGGGAGAGATAATTATATAACAGCACCACCTCCTCACGTGTCTCTCTGTGTGACAACCAAATGCCAAAATGAGGGAGATGGGTTTGTGAGAGCGAATACAAAATGCAGCCACTCACATGAAATTGGTCACTCCGCTTTATCAAGATTCAGCCAAGCAGTTCTAACATGCTGCCTAATTAGGCTGATAATGACGCATCAGAGCTCCGTCAGAATGGCTTTGACTTACGTTGATACATTAGCGCTCATATTTTAATGTGCAAGCGCAATTTGACCAAACCGAGATGTCTTTATTCTCGCTGGGTCCCAAAATAAATTACGTCTTACATGGATTTCTATTGATGTTATATTTTTTATGCAGTTTTCTATTGTTTTTTTCTTTCGTCCCATCCTTGGTGGTTATGTAACGCGAATGTGAAATTATACGTTTGAAAGTCGTCTTTTTCCGAGATGCGGAAGCGTTAATAAGACATTAATGTCTAGCTCTGTAATGACACCAGCGACACACAACGTGTGCCTCTGCTTCGCAGTTTCAGGGGTACTTTAATAGGGTAATGATATGGCTTGTTGCATGGTCAGCCACGTGCTACGCACCTAGGAGAGGATGAAATGTATAAGCGGCGTTAATGTCTCGGGCAATCCTGTGTCGTTTGTGTTATCCACCGTGTGAATGGAAATTCTGGTCATTTTTTTGTGCAGTTTTCATTACATGATACATATTTTAGTTTTTCTCTATTTATCATGGCCTGATTTGTATGTAAAATATTCGAGTACAATTAATTGTGTAATAAAATTATTATCTTTATTACTGTTATTGTTGTTGTTTAATGGTATTAAGACGAGAAGGCTTTGAAAAAATGTGATGTTTTAATTGGACTGTAATTTCGAGCAGATACGTAGAATTCTGGAACAATTTTTTTTTTTTTAAAGTTAAATATTTTAAACATGCGTTAAAAATGCAAGTTATTAAATGGATCTCACATATATCATTTTTAATCTAATAATCGAATTCATTATTAATAATACACAACGTGTTTAGCACCTATAAGTAATTTATTTCGCTTGTATATTATACATATACATACATAACATGTTTAATAAGTTGTCACAATAATGTTACTTGAAATTATATAACATATGCACACACTGTATCTTGTTATCAGCTAATATATTAGTGCGTTGTTTTTAAACCAATAAAATATTCAGCTGTTTTCCCTCAAAGAAATATCCATAATTTAATTTACAATATTCAATATCGTGTCATACCTATAAATACAAATATTTTGTTAATGCGTTCGTTGACAAGTTAATGACACAATTTTGCCAGTAGGGGTCAGAAATGTTCTTTCAAATGAACAAACCTCAGCAAATTTTAAGCCTTCCTGTTAATAAGTGATATTTCCAAACTTCTTCTATGGTTTCAGCTTTTGATTCAACAGCTTTATTCTTTCATATAATAGATTTGAATGCCACGGTGTATTTATGTATTTATTTATTTATTTATGTCACGCTGGCCTTTAATGATTTTTAACAAAATTTCAGTCATTAAAAAAATATAGTCTCTTCAGGCTTAGTGATTTTAATCAAATGGTTAAAAAAATAAGTGAACTTTGGAAAAAAAAAAGTTTTTTGAAGGAGTTTCTATTGTCTAAGACTAAGATGAATATAGGCATTAACATGTTGCCAGCCCTGACCTCCCTGGGGCCCTAAGCAAAATTCAACTAAGGGGCCCTCCTACCTGACCCATGAAGCATGTAAACCATTTGCAAGGGGGAGGCGGGGCCCTACGCAACTTGCGCAGTGAGCTTATAGGGCCACCCGGCTCTGGCTCAACCCAACACAGAGCACAGGAAACGTTATACAAAACCTTTTTACTGCATACTGGGTGTCTGGTATGTAAACACAGACTGGGGCCAAATAGTAAATTTTTCAACTTTACAACACTTTAAGGCTGGGACTAAATCAAAACTTTGGCAACAAAATTGTATGTGCGTGAGATTCATTTGCATTGAGTTGATTTCTCCTTTCACAACAACTACGGTATGAAGGAAAACCATAATAATAAAACTTTTATTAGTTCATTGTTGGTGTTTCCACAAGCAGTACATAATTATAACATTTCTTGTCAATTGAACAACATCGTCACCATTTACAAGAAAGCAGAATTTAATTCAAATTTAAAAATTCTTGCCAAATCTGATTCAATTTAAACATTAGCAGCAGTCATCATATATGCATCATTATTTGGATGTCTTAGCATTCACAAATCAAATTCTGCATTCTGCTAATGGTTTACTTATGTCAGTGCCTTTCCCCAGGTTACAAGGTCAGCCTAGAGCAGGAATGAGCGACTTTGGGGCCACAAGATTGATCTGATCACTATGTTGGGGCTAAAATATTGATCTGATCACTATGATGGGGCCAAAATATTCAGCTGATCACAATGATGGGGCTAAAATATTCACACACACACACACACAACACACAAACACACACACTATATATACTGTCAGTAAACATTTATAAGCGGTCCCTTGAGTTTTCTATGAAAACATCCAAAATGCCTTTATAAATAAATATATTTTTTAAATGTATGTTTTATTTTTACTGCATTGCAAATTTCAGGGGAAAAAAGTCTGTCATAAGACTGTTTTTGTGCTGGCCAGCAAAGATTATTACATACTTTAATCATTTCCGTAAGCCCTATTGACTTTAGATCACTATACTGCTCTTTCATCCATTACTCCGTTTAATATTTGCAGACTTTTCATATGATACTGTTTATAAAATCATGCATTATACCCTGTGTTATCATTCTAAACATCCTCAAGATTTAAGATTATGTCATTGCATTCTATTTAAATATCTTCATTTCTTCAATTGGATAGTCTCCTGTTGGTTGCATTTGGCAATATTAATGCATACTGTTCTATTCTGAAATATTGTAGACGACAGGTAGTGTCAAGAAGAGTTTGTTCAATAACTAATAGTCCAATTCTTATCTGCAAATAAAATAATTAACTTACCATGTGGTCCAGCGGGGTTTGTTGCTATAGACAGCGGATACACGCACTTGTCACTGATACTCACATCCTCAGTCCTCAGCGTTTCAGGAGGCCTACATTAGCAGAATTAGACCTGAAATATATAATAACAATATTTTATAATAGCTTTTTTATAGGGATGGGACATGGGTAACCATATATCTGATATCCAAGATTTTTTCTCATGAGGAAATGAATAGCAGTCAGGATAAGTCTTAATGTCCCAGCACTAAGTTTAATGTCGTGTCATCAGTGATTGCTTAAGAAATGGAATTAGGCTGACAGTGCTAAAGAGCAATTTGTTCAGAATCAGAATTTCTTTCAGCTTTCCCTCAACATTGGTCTCGAAGATTTTGCATGTCACAGAACAACTAAACAAAGATGCAAACTAGATGCCAAAGGCTGAGAAGTTAGCTACTTTTTTGGACCCAGTTTCTTATTCAACTCCAGGCTGCTTTTTATTCAGATCTAGTTTCTTATTTACACACCACTGTTCAACTGGGCCACATACCATACTTAAGATCCAGGTACGTTTTGTCTGCCCCACTCAGTACTTGCATGGTGAATTACCCAGCAAAAATGCAATATATGTACCAATTGACCAACTTCTTATTCGCATTGTAGTTTGCTATAAATATTTCAGAAACATTTTGAATGGGTTAAACTGCTCCGAGCCTCTAATTTATATGGTGAATTAGGAAAATCAGGGTCCAAATAAGAACCCTTCATCTTCAGCCTTTTAATTGAACGATTCCTGTACTTTCATCGCTCTTGTGAAAAAGCAGTTTGTTTCTCTTGTTTTTTAAGTCATTGATGACATTGTAAGGTAATAATTAATTATGTTTATCCTGGCTGTGGTGGCCATTCAGGATGTATTCATTCATTATGTCCCCAAACTGCAAGAAAACCAAACACTGTGTTCTGTGAAGAGGTTATTGATGATGATGATGATGGTGATGATGATGATGATGATGATGATGATGGTGATGATGATGATGATGATGATGGTGATGATGATGACGATGGTGATGATGATGATGATGATGAGGTGATGATGATGGTGATGATGATGATGATGGTGATGATGATGATGATGGTGATGGTGATGATGATGATGATGAGGATGATGATGATGATGATGAGATGATGGGTACTTTATTTATCTTCTTGGAGAAATTGTGGAATAGCGGATTGTTCCCCTGTTCTGACTGAAAAATCACGATTTTCACCTTAAGCCTTTCTCTTGTGCATTTTGCTGACAAAGAATATCAAAATTCCTCAGCTTGATAATTTAAATTGGCCTTCTGATTAAAGCTCACCCATCTGCCAATATTTCTTTTTCACATTACGGATTAAATTAAATGTTCTGTATGTACTGTATTTCTTTTCTTTTTTTAATGATTTATTTGGATACAGGGTGGTTTGGGTAATTTTTTATATTGAAATCCATTTATCCAGCCATATTAAACAGAAATCAAATTTGGTCTTAGTTATAATGGGGGTCAGATAGTTAAAAAAATATATATATAAAAAGTACAGTTTAGTAAATACAGTCTAATAAGCCAGGAGTCACATATAAACAAAGTTAACAGACAAGTTAGAGAAGGCAGCCAGCCAAGTGGGGAGATATAGCCAACCTGGCTAGTGTCAGGGTCACATGGGGTTGACTGTGGTAGTCCAGAGATGTCATGTGACCTAGGCTGACAGTCGCAGCAAATAGCGGACAAATATTTTTAATACATTGTTAATTCAGAGCGAATTATACAGCGTACAGTTGTGACGTTAAAATAATTGATATACACCTGAATATTGAGGAATTTAGGTTATCTGTTAACGAGTCTGAGACCAATACGGCTCAGAGCTTTTCCCTTCCATTAGTGGAAGAAATAAGTTAATTACTAAATAAAGAGAACACTATTGAACACAATTTTATTAAATACCATTTGCAGGTAATCATTGTGTTAAAACAGGGAGCAGGTTGAATAGAGGTTAAAAAGATGAATTTTTGCATAAGGCTGCGGATACAAATCCCAGTTGGGAAACTATACCCATGAGGTTGAGGAAGGCACTTTACCTGAATGGGAAATTTGTATCATAGGCCAATATAGAGCAATAAGAGAATCCAAGCAAAGTATTCTTGCACACTCATATACTTGCATTCAAGTAAGGAAAATAAGACCACAGATAACGGAAGCAGTTCATGAGGGATCTTTCCGTTCAACAAAACATGCAAGACAGATAAACGTCCAAACACTGAGGCCAACAAAGCTTACAGGATGCTTGTGTCCCAGAGTCCTTTGAAGACAACTGATGTTTACATCGGCAAATCACCGACAGCCGGCGAATCCAGAAACTATGGAAACAAGGAGGGGGCATTAGAATATATACTGTCGTTGAATTGTGTTGAAATATCTATTAAAATACATGCGCTGGCCATCAGCAAATGGACCGAGCTTTTGTTTGGACTGGCCTTTTACATTTAATTATGCAAAATAATGCAAGGTGAAGGGAATATATTAGTCTTAACATCCATAGATATGAAAGAAGCCATATCACGTAATAGTCCATGGAAGAATAAGGGAAAAAACACAGCTTTCATGTGAAAGCTTCGATTAGAGATCAAAACTGCCCTCTGCTCAATTGTCAGATCAATAATGCGTGCCATTTAGGCCTTTTAATTCTGTTATTTCTGAATGCTGCTGGGTGCTAATATTTGTTTTTCCTTCCTTTCAAGTTCATAATTTAGTGTTTTTCTTTCAACGCCCGTGTTTCGCCACAGTCAGATCTTTTTGTGTATTTATGTATTTATTTATCTGTTTACTCATTTGATATATGTCCAAAAGGCTACAAATAAACGCAGACTTTAAAAAGCATGTGACTAATCAAAAAATAAATAAAATAAACTGAGACTAATCATACATGAACAAATTAGAGCTGAATCCTCATGGCAAAGGCAGCCATCTCGCTGAAGCGATCAATGTTCCGAAATCATACACAATATCACCATGACAAACAGCATGTTTGCCATCACCTTGCTGAGATTTGCAAAAGCGAATTGGGATTCACAGATTTATTAGGGTTCTATTAGGTTTTTATTTTGAGACAATATGAGGTGATACAATACAAAACAATATGACCCGGATTGAGCAAACAAAGCAAATAATAACTACACAGCCGAAACCATTGTCTCAATCATATTTTGAAGGTTATACTACTGGGCTTTAAAGTAAGGGTTTATCGCTCATCAAAGCCGACTGCTTCTGTGGCTGCCAAGCCGCTTGGATCCAGTAATCACTGCTTGCAGCAATTTTTTATTTTTTTTGGCTCCTATAAGCCCAGGTAATAAAATAAGATTCTTGTCGTGGTAATCTTGATACATGTTTAAAATTTGCCCCATTGTAGCCCCTCAAATGTTTCATCACGTAACATGAAATCTATTTTGCAAACAGTCCACCTATTACAGCAAGACAAAACACTATTTCAACAAAGAAGGGACACTAGATCTAATTATTTTTATACAATGACCTTGTTCTGCTTATTTAATCCCCCAAGGCTCCATCAAAAAAGTTTTTTGTTTTTTTCAAATCAAGAGTGTGGGCCATAGAAGCCAGAGTATGACATTACTGCCTTTTGATTTCATGGGGAATGATTTGACTGGGGTGAAATTATCTTAAACACGCTGGCAGAGAAGCAGTTCCTGTCAAAGCTTCCTTTAGTCCCGCATTTAATCAAATCTAATTCAAAAGACTGAATTATTCAGAAGCAATAAAAATACATTTTGTCGATAACTGTAATGACGGAGGAGACTCTGACTCTGACAGTCTGGTGACGTGTTTATCCCGGATTGCTCCGTCTGTTGCAACACCGATATTAGGATTTTTGGCTGGGAAAGGACAGAAGTGTTTTAAAATATTCGTACTGCAGAGGAAGATGAAGAGCTGCAAGGATCTGGTAAAGCTGTCAGAACAGCCTGATAACGGGACATTCAAACATGCAGACATCCCGTGATCAGCAGTATCCAAACCAAATACAAAGGTGACGTTTCGCTAAACAATTCATGCTCGACAAAGGTTGCATGTAATAGTTTTGTGGGATGTTACCACATGCAGTTACATGAAGCAATTTAAAAACTACAGCAGTATCTAATAAATAAATAATGAACTGCGTTGTTGAGTTCTGTACTAGAGCTATAAACTATTCTGGAATTTCTTTAAAATACTGTTTAACAAACAGTATTTATACTTCACCGTAGGGCATTGTCCACCAATACTGTCAGTGGTATGGCTGACAATTCACCAGGGCATTTTACATGTAATCTCTGTATTTGTTTTGAGCGATGGAAACCCAAAGCCACTTTCGATCTAATAATATATAGATTTACAATCCTCACAGAGGCAAAAGAGGTACGCGGCTTCTGAGCTTGTCTTTTTCAATTAAGAATTCCTTTGAAAGTCAACACTGAACAGTCCTTACGGTATTTCTCCTCTCCTGCGCTGTATGCCTCATATTACCCACACAGGCGGGTTTTAAGGCGGAGTTGGGTGGGCTGCTGGTAGCTAGGCAATCACCCGAATTGCTCCTGTAAATATCCGGCTGTGTAAAAGCGTATTAAAAAAAAAAAAGTGTTTGCAAATATACTGTGAATAAAGAGTCCTCCAGGAGAGGAGCCACTTTCTAAGTATATAGAATAATGACCATAACAAAATAACAGACAGGGAAAGGCCTTTGGAGAAAATTTCACGGTCGGCGCCGAGAAAAAAAGAGGATCAGAAAGAGCAGACGGGTCTTTATTTGCCCTTGTCGAGATGCAATCATGAGAAAGCAGCGTGGCGTGAAGCGCGGATCAATTGGGGACACCTGCATTGATATGACAGGTGGGAGACATTTAACCGCCTGCTGCCTGCGGATGTTGGTTGACCTGCAAAGAAATGGGATGTAGTGGCAGTCAGTATGCCAAAACGTTCCACATGTTTTCATCTTGGAATGACGGGGTTGAACTGGGGACGTTCCCTGAGGTCATCTATTCATCCTTTCGCCTTGATCTGAATGCCTAAGTTTGACTAAAATGTGAAAGAATTGGCCAAACTCAGTCACAATCATAAGTGCTTCTGAAAATAAGCGTGATGTCCAGTAAGCTCTCCGTTCATTTTTTTGGCCAATAAATTCAAGATGTCTGCCCCCGGAATGCTTCAGAATGTGCTTGCCCTCTACCAATATAACATAATGTGACTAAATCAACCTTTGACTGGATCACGCGTGCCAACGCAGTTAGGCTTGATCCTCAGACGATTAATGAATCATCTCGTTATCCGTTTTCGCGGACTCCCCTTTGGTCGCTGTCCAGTGACCATCGCAGCACAGGCGCGAAAAAACAACAGATTCCCACATTCAGCTGTTCTCGGCAGTTGCCATTTTTTCAGCTCAAATGTGTTCCCATCAATGCCTTGCAGGCAGGCACACTCTGTCCTGGTCTCAGCTGAGTAAGAACATGGCCACGCAATAGCAATAAGTATCTCTGCTTCACAGTGGAAAGGTTCGACTGCCTTCTGGCAATGTAGCGATCACTTCAGCAGTAAAAAAAAAAAAGCAATATTGTTGGTGGGTGTAACTTATTGATATGAACTGTGGTTCAATATGACCACCCCACAGTTTAGATGGCTTTTTCAGTGGGGTTTGACTGGGGCAATCCAGGTACATTTCCTTGTTTAAAGGTACATCCATGGCATAAAGGCTACAAGTGACAAAAACTCAGCTTTTCTTTTCATATCCTGGAGGGTCATTTGCTGTCTCTTTTGTAGTTTGCGATTTTGTCAAATGCTTGCTTCTTGTTTCATCCAATTCTCTTTCCAGACATTTAAAAGGACAGAAGGAAACACGTGTCCTGGTTTGACATGTTTCACTTTGACGACTTTAATTTGTCAGAAACTTTGGTTCTGGTTCCACAAAGCTTCTGTCATAAGAAATCTCAGTAAGCGAAGGGAATTTTATCCTCTTAGAATACGTTAATCAAACAGACTTGACGGCAAGACGTTAGGCTTCTATAGCCAGTCAGCCATTGTCTGCATTTAATCCAAAAAAGATTACACATTTTTCTTTAGCTGCAAAAGAACAGTAGAGTAGTTCAATATAAGTATATAGGTTGTACCTGGCTGTTAAGTATTCAGTGTCTGATAGCGCTTTGGTTCCACGTTTTTCATATATCGTTCGAAGAAAAATTGGCCTTCACAGACACCAGATATAACCTTGAGTCACCTTGTATCATCACTTGCATAGCAGTTCTATCGACGTGTTATCTTCAGGGTGGTTTTTTACTGTCTATTCGCCCCCAAACCTTTTTTATCAGTTTCATTTCTAAGTGGGTTGACCCGGGAGAGAGAGACAGCACTGCTGGTCTGTTTAGACAAATAAGCTGATTGCCTTTATGGATAGCAAGTTGCACTGGGAAAAGTAATTGACAACTGACAGCAAATGAACAATTAATTACTATTCAGGACCTCGGGCTGTTCATCAGAGCAATATTCAGCGCATACGACAGGCAGCACTTTGTGGCTCTTGAAGAAAAAGGCGCAATAGTGCTGAGGAAGATAAGCCACTCATACGAAAGGACGTTGGCGGTAAGTGTGCATTTTCAATTCAGAAAATATTGAACATGCTTTCATTTAATTTAATTAAGTTACACGTTTTTTTTAAATGACTTTGTCGGTTTTACATTGATATTATCAACTGGAAACAGAGGCAGGGGGAGAACAAAAGAACGGAGGCAATGGGAGGAACACCACAACCACAATAATTATTCCTCCGCAAGAACGCTGTGGTGTTCACTCAACTGATATGCCTTACCGTGCCATCAAAAATGAATTCACTACACTCTGCAGTAAAAACTGCTCGACCGTTGTTGCCCTCGCATAAAACGTCCGCACTTCCATTCAGGTAGCCTTTGGTGGAAATTCTGTGTCAAATGCTCAGAACAACCGGCTGTTCTCCAACTATTACAGTCTCAATGAAGTCGAGGTTTTATCACAAGATTTAATTATAAAATGATCAGTTACGGAATTAGAAAAAAGTAGCGTCACAAATGTCCAACGGTGTGCATCAGACCATGGAGAGACAGCACTTTTATTAGTGATGGAGGAACGATATTCACAATTCCTTCGGGTTTCAGTTCACTGGGCACATTGTGATTCTCGCACAGAGGGCATGTGCTAGTCTTTCATCAGAGATTCTTCTGTGATGTGACAATTACAGCGAGGTACTGGACTCCACTCACCGAGGGCTTAACATTTGACTGACAACTAACGGGACGTGCAGAATGTAAAATTGGCTTTGGGCGACTACTGTGTGAGGAATTAACAGTGGCTGGGTGGACCACCGTGGCAAACAGCGTGAGGGGGCATGCCCCTCAACCCGTACCAATCTGACACACCTGATTGCGGTTCCTATAATGAGGCCCTGCTCAGTTGTGAAAAACCCATCAATAATGCGACTGCCTATGATCAGGCCAACTGGTCCACCTTAGTGTGAGTTTCCTTAATGAGCCCAGAGAGTTTTTGGCTGTTAAACTTGAAAGTCTGTGTGGGTTTTCTGCTCCAACTGCAAAAATCTGGCACATTTTTTTTTTTTAATGGTTACGGTAGAAAGACTGAAAAGCCTGCTTGGTTAATACTGTATCCCAAATGTGCTTTATTTTTCTCATTGATTGTAGTTGAAGAGGCTTAATATAGACTGTAAACTGGTGCTCAGGTTCCTGGCGCTCACCGATTTCTGATTACATGGGTTTCGGCTGATATCCGGCTCTTACCCGATCGGACACAGGGTAAAAGGAGTACCAGTTTACAGTCTGTTTGCAGAGCTGCCCCTTTCTGACAGACTGTACACACCTGAGCGCGGACTAACAGGAAGCACACTCAGGTGCGCCAATGGAGCTAATGGCTGGGAGTGTGCTTTCACCCCCACCCCCCCCACCATAATAAATATGCTAAATATACACAAAACTTTCAGCGAAATGCACGTATCGTTATTATAATCTGTCATGCATTTTATTACAGATATCAAATATTTTTTTATACTTATATTTACTGAACGTTTACTATCTAATGCTATCTTTACCAAAAAAAAAATGGGTGGAAACATTCTGCCAAAAAAATATCAAGCACTAACAGGCACCATTCAACATCCAGGAAATTTTACAATAACTAGTGAATAGAAATAAAGTCAGGAGGGGTCTGGAACAGCTCTTCAAGACTGTCACAACATTGATCCACAAGAACGATGTCCAAGTTGCTTCAGCCTGCTGAAGATGGAAACCAGTGCCCTTGACAAACGATTGGTGGGAACTGTTCGAATAACTGGAGAGCCACAAGTAAAGGGTAATTTAGCCTTCCTATCATCCTCTAGGTCCACTCCAAAGCACTTGGAACAACATTTGCACTACAGACTTCCTAGAAGACAGCCCTCCAGCAGGGTGGGGGGGGTATACACTTTCTGATGCGGTGCTTGAACCTAGCACCTCTGAAGTACATATCCAACCTCTATTTTACATATATAAGCACTAAATCCCAGACAGGTCATTCAGTTTGCTGATGTGCCGTTATACGTGAGGACTGGCAAAGATCGGCATTTTGTACGCATACGTGTACATGGATAGGGGATCCGTACTTAGCTGCATTTGCCTAATTGTTTTTGCCCATTTTGAAGTACCTCTAAATCATGTCCTCTCGGTAGTTCTCGCTGACAGCCAATGTTATCCAAACATGAGTCACTGACTGAAAAGATACCCTACGCCAAAATAATATAACCTGTTGGACAAAGCCGTTCTGTTGAATCAATACGGATTAAATAATATTTATACTACGAATAATAATACCGTGTTTATAATAGTTATAAACTCAAATTGGTAGTTTAATAAATACTAAATAGAAACCAAAACAAACTCCAGGTCGTAAAGTATGCAGCAACTGATAGAGAAAAGAAATTACGTTTATGAGCTGAGTGAGTACAAGTGGGTGTGAACGCATTGCACATGTTTTGTAGACCTCAATAACTACGGGATTCTTACTAACCCAGCGGTCTTTTCCCATTGCTGTTGAGGCAACCCTATTTCTTAATGTTCAAATCGGATGGTTTCAATTGTTTCACGGTGAGTTCTAAAATAATAATTTATTTTTCATTTTGAGATGCCAACTGTTACTTGAGTAACCTTGAAAATTGAATGGCATTGAATTAATGTTAAATATTTAGATTCACAGTTAAACTTGATCACTCGAGGATATATCGATAACTTTCCCGAACTTGATGTTTTGTTTTAAAAATGAAAATACTTTTATTAAATTAATTGTGAAGGTATTTCGTAGAATTGATAACTAATCGTGCTAATTTTATATAAATCAGATGCCGCTATCTTAAATAACGAAAATAACCAATTTTAAATGAATCAGGAATCAAATGGAATATATATGTGAAGCAATTCACATATAATTGTTTCTCTTCCGAGTATTTCAGAACCACTTCTGATTACTACGTGAAATTATTGTGTGTATTCAACAGGTGACATTGTTAAAAGCATTCTTGTGACGCTGTAGTTTTGTACGTTGCTAACGCTAGGATCAGTTGGTTGCATTCCGATATTCGATGGCATGTTTTCGCATGACACATGTATGCTCTTTGCGTATGCAATCCAAATAGGTTTACGATAATTAGTGATGATCTTTTAATGTCAGAGATCAAAGGTCTTACTCCTGTAGTTTTGTCGATAAACTGTTGGTAGATGTGAAAATACAGTTTAAATGTCAGAACTACATAGTGTGTGGAACGTTATTTTAGTTATAGTGGTAGCCTATATTCTGACACATTGCTGTATGTTGGCTGAAAACAAAGCTGGATAATAAAACAACTTATAATATATTTTATACTATTCACAAAGTCACAAAACCTGCGTAAACAAGTTTTCATAATGTAAATATAAGGGTTGTCTGATATATTTGAAATCTAGACTTTAAGCATTCAATGGTAATATATTTTACTGGAGTCAAACAGGTATTTCTCAATGTACACACAAGAAACACCAGCTTTCAAATATGGCCAGATGTTTTCTGTAAAGTGTAGGATGAAATATCCAAGATTTAAACTATAAACCTTTGAACCAACTATGCATGGGTAAAACAAAATGGCTTTTTGTCAATGAATGAATCAAAAACGAGGGGATCTTTTCAGTTCAGCTTAGCAAAAATGATCATGCTGTCTAGTTACAGTTTGCAATTAGTTTTGCCAGAATTAGAATTAGCCCGCATGTGAGTTTACCTTAAAGCAACATATTAAAATGAAGATCATATGGAAAACAATGACGTTCTGACGTAGCTTTAAATTACTGAGGAGAACACATTAAACTGAAGTTAAGGGAATGCACGTCTGTGCATTGTGAGTTCTCTCACAACAGAACCTCATTAAATTTCAGTGTAATCTATACTGGATATCGTTTGTATCTGGTAGTACCTTATTTCAAAATTTAATTGTCAGGAAAATGGGTTTCTGCGCAGTAATAAGATTTGAAAGGGCTTCTTCCGATAATAACCTTACATTGCAAACTGTTATATTAAAGTAATTAATTCAATCTTTACACAACAGTAGATAACACAGTCATATTTTTTCTCACTTACAGTACATACAGGGCACAACATTTTTCAGATAAATATATTTATCATGTGCAACCATATGCCTTCTTTTTGAGTCACCCTGTATTTAGAAGTTTTGTTTAATGCATGTATGAATTGATCTTATTCTTTCTTGGAATGGAGGTTCACTCATTTATATGGCTGGATTTCTAAAATAATAATACATTTTATTCTCAATGATTCAATAGCAGTGACCTACCCTGACCCAATTACACTGAGAAATTAGTTGTTATTAGTTGTATTGCGTCTGACTTTGCTTCATATTGCCAATAAACACAGCAGTCTTCATCTCAAAGATTTCACATTCTTTGGTGACCCCCAGTGACCTTGGGGATTTAACACAGAAGTATAATTTAATATTGGTAGTATAATATCATACTGCTAGAAGTGACCTGCACTTTTGAAAAGGGGGCTGTATAAAAATGAGAAGAGAATCTGAGAACAACACACCTGTCTATGTCTGTTATGAAAACAACATGGCTATCTAACCCATCCAATTCTGAATGATTTATGAAAAGCCCTTTTCCTGGGTGCAACTTTAATAAAATGTTCAATATTCTGCAGATTTGTTTACTCGATAAATTCCATTCAAGCTGATCGGATATGCGATGATTTTTTTTCTTTTTTCTTTTCTTTATTAATCAGTTACTTTTTAAGTTATTGTGTTTAAATAAAGGAGCTTATAAATTCTACAGCAGTAATTTATTGACACTATATCATTTTACATCCCCTGTTCTTCTGGCTTCATGGGCCCCTGGGGTCAGATATAACAAACAGAATTTGTTGAGCACAATGAGCCCAAAATGTTGTTTGCAAAATGTGTAGTTCCCTCTGATTCTGGCATGCAGGGCACCTGAGGTCTGATATAATAATGGAATGAGTTACATTGTCAATCAATTGTTAATTAGTTGCATGTGATGATGACGTAAATGTACGTTTTACTCGTACCAAACAGCCCACTACTCGTTTTAACTTATAGTTTTACTTTAATAATAAGTTGTCAGAAAATATTAAAGTTATCCTGAAGTTTTGCTTAGAGGCCTAAACATTTTAGTTACGTGGAACTTCACTGCACTGTGGCATGGGAGACTGGGGTTCGAATCTCGTTGAGGCTGGAACCCCCAGAATGTAACCATTTTTAAAATTATTCACATGAATAATTTCAAATAAAACGACATTTTATTAGAAAATGCTTCCATTTTTCTATTTGTCGTGTTCAATTATGACTTTGGCACTTCTCTATTTGTATTTCACGCATGGACCGCAGGTTCATTTCATCGCTACAACACCAATTACTGCCACAGATGAAACTTCAGGAGGAAGGGGCTGAGAAGAGCGTCTCAAAATAGAAAAAGGACGCAACTAACATTAGCATTATCCATATTTAGGAGTTAAGCTGAGTTTTGCATGAAACCTACTTCTCTCGGATGATCCTTGCAACCCGATTTGAAAAGCAATGTAGTCTGCAATATCTGCATCTGTATTGGCGTTTGATACCAAATCTCTTTTATAATATTTGCATATAGTTCCAGTGGCGCCATGTCTGTGCTACAAGGGGTCTCTTGCAACGAACATTGTAACACGAGTTGTTACGATTGCTGCAAAACGGTTCATCTACAGATACTGTGTCGCACAGATACAGGAATGATTTAAACTCTGTTTGGGAATTTGTTTTTTTTTTAGGTAGAGCCAGAGGAAGATATAAATAAAACTGGATTTCAAAACCTTTTTTTTGCCATTCTCTCTTCATGTAGTTCCCTAATGGAGACTACATCAGAAATATCCTCGATTGACAATTATTTTGGAAACTCTGGGGGAAACCAGTCCAGCCCTGGGGAGAGGATGTATCCCAATTAGACCATCTCATATCACCATCCAATAAACACTGGCCTCCTATTCGTTTGGACATTACAATGGGCAAAGCAATTGACCTTCATGACTTTAAGCGTGGTACGATCGTTGGGGTCAGGCATGCCGGTTCCAGTATCTCAGAAACGGCTGCCCTCTTTCACCCATGATGATGTCTAGACGTTACAGAGAATGATGCGATCCTGTTCCTTTATGCCGATGGCAGAGTCAGGGTTTGGTGTAAGCAGCACAGGCTGGGGGCGATGGTGTAATGGTTTTCCTATTACACGTTAGGTCCCCTGATACTGGTTGAGCAGCGATTGAAGGCAGCGATCTGAACATTGTTCCAGACCAGGTGAATCCCTTCATGGCTATAGCTTAGCCTGCGTCACATGGATACTTTCATAATGCGCCGTGTCAGAAAGCACAAATTGTCTCTGAATTGCTCCAGGACCATGACAGCGAGTTCAGTTTATTTGAGATGCCTGCACAGTACCCAGATCTCAAGCCAGTAGAGCATCTTTAGGATGTGATTAGGCTGTTTTTGAGGCAAAGAGTGGTCCTACCCAGTATTCGATGGGTGTACCTAATAAACTGACCACGGAGTGTACATATACGCCGTTTTAATTTTGACTAGGCCTATTTAGAATCCGGCTTAATATCTAGCTAACGTTAAGCATGGGTCATTGATCGCAATTAAGTGTCAGAGGTATAAACCTCTACTTACCATGAACTGAAAGGAAGCCTTTTTGAATTTCTCCACTTTCATTTAAATGTCATTTGGATGTGCAGGGGTTCACTGTGATAATTGTGGCATCAATTTATCTTGGCTCTTCGCTAACCAGTTTCCCCTTTGGGGTTCCCAGGCACCTACAGACTAGCAGGGCTGTATAGAGAGATGTGCCTCTCCTCCAGCTGGCACTTAACCGCTCGTGTGCACTGTGTAGCCTGCAAAGTTTTCAAGTTTGAAGCCAACTATGATTGGAGGAGACTAGTCGAAGAGAAGAGAAGAGTTGTACTCAACTTCCGTGCGTGTTGTGACAGGATGCGTAGCAAAGAGCCAAGATGCATCAGCACAATTACCGATTCAAAACTGGGGAGAAATCACAAAAAACTTATTCTGGGTCCTGGGTTCGAAAAGTTTATGAGGGGTGGTTCGAAAGTGATCAAAAGAAAACCCTTCGCTCTACTTTCATATCTTACTTGTGTGGGGTGGCTAGATTCATAGTGAGAGCTGAATTCCAGGTACTAGCCATTAGAAATCCAAAGTACCAACTGGCCATTCCAAACTTAGAAGAAAATGATAAAATAATTGGCAATTCCAAATGTATTTAAAAAACACAAAAAAGATGTGAAGATTATCTGAAAATCACTGCCTGCAATTTGTTATAATGTTAATAATACTGCTTTTCTGATAAATGTTTTTGCTCTTATACAGATAAAAAGTCACCGTTTACACATTTGCAGTTACACAGCGGAGTATTTAATTAAGCAATTCAGTACCTTGCTAAAGTAGACAACCCCTCCCTGGAGTTGAACCAAAAACCTTATGGTTATTAGCCTAGGACCTTAACTACAATGACCAACAGCTGAATTACCCATTTTCTTACTCAACCTCAACACCAGTTTTCCTTTTGAGTGAGAAAGAATAGCAGTGTATGGATCAGTATCAATGCACCTACTTTCACATTGTTCTGCATTTCATTCACAATTTCCTTGGAAACTGGAAACTATTTGTGATCCACTTATGAAAAATTACACCAATCATCCTGTTTCAGACAAAATGTTATTAAAGTGTACCTGCCAATATTGTAGATTGGGCAGACCCTCATAGAACAGATTATATTCATCCAAAAGGTTACAAATAGGATTTTTTTTACATTAACAATTTGTTTTAAGAATAAAGATGCAATTTGTTAGACCATATGTATTAAGATTGAAAAAACTTAGTTTTAGTGATGTAGTAGACATTAATGGTAGAAGAAAACACCATGCTGAACTTTTATAAATAGACCATAATCGCCTTAACCTGCTAAACCACAGGGAAATGTAAACTGAATATTATGCATATCGGTAACGACATCTTTAGCATTTGACGTGTGTCTTTGGCCAGAGTTTATATGGCATGTGATTAGACATAGGAATTCATGTTACTTGAAAGACCTTCGCTGCAGTCGCTTTCAACATTTCCAGTGTTCTGCGTGTGACAGTTCTGGATGTGTTCCATCTGAGGTGTATATTTAGAATATATTATTACCGTGTGTCATTTGATAGTAATCAGTAAGTGTTGTTATAACGTACTGACTTTTAAAATGTCATTTATGTGTCAAAATGACATGCTCAACTTTCAAATTAATTTTTTCATTTGAACTTAGTTTTACTTTGAAGCTTTTAAGGATGTTTTTAAATGTATACATTTTAGGATCCATAGTTTATTTTTGTCCTGGGATATTTGCATAATTCTGAATATTGCCCAATTTCAAACTCTATTTTCCTTTTTTAGGTAGAGCCAGAGGAAGATAAATAAATAATAAAAGTGGATTTCAAAACCTTGTTTTTGGCATTCTCTCTTCATGTAGTGCCATGCAAAGGTTCCCTGGATTTCCCTAATGGAGACTACATCTGAAAAATCCTCGATTGACAATTATTTTGGAAACTCTGGGGGAAACCAATCTAGCCCTGGGGAGAGGATGTATCCCAATTCCACCATCTCATATCACCATCCAATAAACAGTGCCCTCTTGGGGCTTCTTCTAGGCACAGTGTCACTTTTGACTGTGTTCATGAATGTCCTTGTTCTTTACGCTGTGAAGAAAGAGCGGACACTGCACACGGTGGGAAACCTTTACATCGTCAGCCTCTCTGCGGCAGATCTGGTTATTGGAGCCACCGTGATGCCCCTCAACTTGGTCTACTTGCTGGAGGACGAGTGGAAACTTGGGCACATCGTTTGCCAGTTTTGGCTGGTCATGGATTACGTCGCTAGCACTGCCTCAATTTTCAGCCTCTTCATTCTGTGCTTGGACCGGTACCGCTCTGTGCGCCAGCCCCTCAGATACCTGAAGTATCGGACCAGAGGTAGAGCCAGCCTGATGATCTCGGGCGCGTGGCTTCTGTCCATGACGTGGATCGTCCCCATCTTGGGTTGGCGGGTCTTCTCTGACAGCGACCCCAAGCCAGAGACGGAAAATAAATGCGACACGGATTTCCGTTTCGTCACCTGGTTCAAAGTTCTGACGGCCATCCTGAATTTCTATGTGCCCTCTGTGTTGATGCTGTGGTTTTACACACAGATTTACATGGTTGTGAGACAACACTACCGCCAAAAAGAGCTCACTGATGAACCAAAGAGTCCCTTATACAAAAAACAAAGTGCTCAAAATGGTCAAATGTTAGGAAGGAACCATATGTTGAACACAATGCAGAATGAACACAGTACCCTCCCTGTTTACTCCAATGTTGAGGACTTGTTGGATCAATACAGCTTAGAGCAGCCATACTTTTCAAAGGATATAATCGAAGGACGAAAAGACGAAACTTGGGCAGAAATTACCAAAAGCCGATATAACTGTCGGGCCGCGTTATTCACTGTTCCAAAATGCCTGAAAAAATCTGTAAAAGGCACCACACAATGCCCCCCCTCTTCTCAAGAACAGGACCCGGGTCTGGAGGAACCTTTCAAGCATCCATCTCATCCCCTGGAAATTGTCCAATCAGAGAAGGACAACGTCCAAAAGATCTTTGCGTCAGTGAGCGATTGCAACCTGTCGGTGCCAAACTCCGTGGCTGGTGTGTGCGAGATAGCTCGGGTATCTGATGTTCAGCAGTACGCCGCAGTTTTATGTGAAAGTGACTACCAACATCCAGTGGACTCACCTTGGCCTATGGGGTCCATGCCAAAGTTTGACTCTGCCAGTGCGCTTAACCTTAAGCAATCCTGGCAGAAGCTCTGCGCCCAGTCCAAGCAGTGTATTCAAAGCCTGCGGGTCCACAAAGAGCGCAAAGCTGCCAAGCAACTTGGCTTCATCATCGCCGGCTTCATGTTGTGCTGGATCCCGTACTTTGTCACCTTCATGGTGATGGCTTTCTGCAAGACATGCGTCCACCACGACCTGCACATGTTCACCATCTGGCTGGGCTATTTCAACTCCACGTTGAATCCCTTCATTTATCCACTTTGCAATGAGAACTTCAAGCGAATTTTCAAACGTATACTTCGCCTTCACTGATAAGGACCTTACAAACGTGCAACTGGAGCAATATGTGTGTATTTA
>JAOVYW010019347.1:12542-34096 GCA_025775045.1 Hiodon tergisus | reverse complement strand
CCCCTCTCCCTCTATCTTCCCTCTCTCTCCCGTCTCTCTCCCCCTCTCCCTCTCTCTTCCCTCTCTCTCCCTCCCTTCACCCTCTCTCCGCTCTTCCTTTTCAGTTACTTTGTTACGTGACATGCCATTTTATTTGCATAAATGCCAGAGGTACATTTTGGAAGAAATGGATCTGACCCTGTCCTCCTACCTGCCAAGGTTAATTGACTTTTTGACTGAAAATCTTCCAACTTGCTGAGGCTTTCCACAAACAGCACAAGCCGGGCTTGTTCTCTTTGCACACCATGCCATCCTGAAGACACTCTCACCAGATGCCTCTCCTCTGATCACTTGTTTATAGGAGTTGGAACCTCTTATACCAATCACAACTTTATTGAAAATCAGTGGAAATGGGCACCATAGTGTCAAAGCACCGTTTTTTGTATTTCGGGTGGTGGGATATCTCATCTCAAATCCTGCTGTTATATAAGCATGACACTCCACCTGAAGTACCCCTATAAAAATCTATGTGGGAATTTGCAAGTGCTGCAAGACAAAATCAGGCTATCTGCCAAGCAAAACTATTTAAAAAATATTTATGTTACATCAATGTATAGCTGTAACAGAATGGGGGACACTTTCTTCTGCAATTATTTGTAACAGGAGAAGCATTCAGTAAATTGCTGAAAAACAAGCTTTAGGCAAGATAGAATTGAGATTGAATTTCTTCCTATGCCTAGAAACTGACTACTCTGGTTGCCACAATGTAGGTCGTGGGTGTGGCAGTTCCGAAAGGCTTCTCATTGGCTTCTCAATGTGGATTTCATCTCTCGATCATGGCACTGGGTTTGAGTGGCAGCGATTGCATGTCAACGTGCCCACCTCACACTGAGAAAAGCTGGTGATTTCATTTTCACTCAGCAAAGCCTTCTTAACTTATTGCCTCAACGCTCATCTGGGCTTACTTGATGGCATATGTGGTAACTTAAATTGGTCTATTTCAACATAACCTGTTTTGTAGCCTTGTACCAACCTGTTTTGTGCTTAAATCTTCACCTTGGTTTCTGGTTTCGCTTTTCTGGAAAGAACCATCTCCTGCTCTGGGTAGGCATCAGACATCGATCAATGATTTAGAATACGGATGTACAGTAAAAGCAACTCGCAAATTTGGTATTTTTCAAAGGTAAGGTGGAAACGTTAGACTAAGGGAATACCTGTGGTATTATCTGGCTGCTCTGGGTTCCATGGCACTGGTAATATGAGGATGTAAATACTGAGTATCATATTTAAATAAATAGCTAGGGAAGCACAGACCGCAGGTGGGACATTTTAGCATGAAATGGAAGTGTGATGTCTGTGAAGACATGAACTGTAATAACATGTTAAGGCCCAGAACGTTTCTACTGTCGGAGGGTTCCATCATAGACACAAAATTGGGGGGGGGGGAAAAAACATGGCCTGAAATTTCTAATGTTGAAGTTGTGTTCTTTATCATCAATTTTTTTTCATTTTCAGTGATTCTCATGTCCTTAATTGAAGATGACTGAGGTATGAACTGTGTGTGGAGAGCAAAGAGGGAGCACAGGGACTGACTTCTTTAAACTTTAAACTGTCCGAAACCTGAGGGGAAAGTAAGGCAAGGATGGCATTCCAGTGTATGTAGCTGATCAGGATGTAAAACCTGGATGTATGTTTGTCTGCACTGGCTGTTTAACAACAAAGCTGTAGAGATTCACCAAACGTGTACAGAAAGTGTGTTACCTAAAAGTAACAGTTGTCCTTTTATAAATATGACCTGCATGGTGACAGCAAATTCATTTGAAGTTTTGTTTGCTTTTTTTGTCACATTCTGTTAGAAAAGGAGAAATCAGTCAGTTAGACAGTGAGCCCACCAGGCTGCCATGATTTTCCAAGCTTGGGAGATCAGACCCTTCAAGGCATGTGTTGGTTACACACAGCACAAGCTAACACATGGGGCAGGAGCACTCTCCAACAAACATGCCTGTGCAAACCACCACATTTCCTTTGGCTGCAATCGGAAAAATAATGGAGGCAACAATAATTGTAATTGCTGTGTCAGAGGTTTTGTTTTTTAATCTGTGTTCCCAAGGCACTTTTACGGAAAATAGATGAGTCCACAGACTGGCTTTGACTCTAATAGGTGGCGATGTCGCTGACAACCGCAGGAAATGGGCCTGGGGTCGGCTGAGTGCAGAGGGTGTCAGCTTTATGAAGCCCAATGATTACAGGGTTAAAACTACGCTCTGTTTGTCATCTCAATTCCTCTGTGTAAATGATCTGAAAGGACAGTGATTTCGCACTAGAACCCGGTATATATTATGGTTTGCTTTCAGCTGAGTTTTAACCTGCTTAACATTCCAAACCAAAATTTTAAGAAATTACAAGGGTAGAAAATCTGTTAATTTTAAACAGCTCTGTGAATTTCTTTTTCTCCAGTGTATATCATTTGCGATCAAGAAATCAGACAGGAACATTTTTTCATCAACACAATTCAATGTCAACCTCATAAAGGAAGTGAAATAATTCTACTCTTTATCTCTTACTCCGATCTTTACTTAAAACCTATTATTATATTTCTTGTTGATCATGAATTTTCCTAAATTCTGAATGTGTCCCAGTGTGTAAGACGTTCGAAGATGTTTAAAACATGGCACTGGGGGGAAAAAAAACAATATCTTCTGTTTGAACAGTTTTTCTCTCATTTTCCTGGATTCCTTTCATGGCGAACTGCGTATAGCCTTTGTTTGAAACAGGTGCCATAATAAAGATATGGATTACTCTGACAGGGAGCAAACACTGATCAATTAAAATTCACTGTGCTCTTTTGACAGTTGAAGTCAACTCCATATTTGGCTTACAGGGTGAAATTGATGTGCAGCCAATGAAATTCTTGGCAGGTGGCCCTAATCCATATCTTGCATATGTTTTTTAAGATAGCCCACTCTGACCACAAAGCACGCACAACCAACTGCATCTGTTAACTTCTAGGGGGATGGTTTATTTTGTGGGTCAGTGTCAGAGTTATTCGTAAATTGTATATACTACTGAGTTCGGCTGAAAGCACTTCTGATTATTTAAGAGCATGCTAATTTTCCCTCAGTCACGTGTTGTGAGTGAAATCCAAACTTGGTTTGTTCAAACTTCTTCAAACACTCGCGTCATCTTGTCATTTCACTGGGGATTCAAATGCATTTCTAGGCTTTATTAAAAGCTTTTTAAAAGGCACGCAGACTTTTTTTTTACATTTCAAGTACTTCTAAATGCGATCATGAGCACGTAGTATTTATGTTGGTCCCGTGTCATTACCAAAGTTCGATTGTGAAACAGCTTCTACTGGCTTTTGAATTGATATTTAAAAAAATATCAAGTGCATTTCGTCAAAAATTAATCATGCCTTAATTATGGCTTTGTGACAGCAGGTCGTGAGAAGAGTGTGGACAGACATGCCAATGCAATCTACTTTCAGTCAGGCAAGACCACTATGCCAAGAGTGATTGGTCTAAAAATATGTGAATAAGTGTTTAATTTTCAAAATCTTCTATTTACAGTCAAAGTTCAGTTTGCCCAGCAGGAATAAAATAGTGATTCAGACCAGATCTTATCAGGTTTGCACAGCTGTGAGGCTGAATGCGTCAAACTGGGAACCTCCTTTTCTCCACGGCTCAGGAGCAGATAGGAGGCATAAAACACGTTGAGAAGCCATGGAGGGTTTAGAGGTTATCCCTCTGATGTAGCTCCCTTTTGTTTTCGTCTAATGTCAGTAGTGAGGTACAGTAAAACCTTATGATGGTTGAGTAAGGGGATTATCAGATCCCATGTCCGCAAATTAGACTGGGTGCCTATGTGTGGAAGACCCATCCATTTTGTACGTTTGTGAAAGTACGTTTCAAGCCCTGTCAGTGAGCGATGGTCAAGCCACTGGGAGGCGGTGAGGTAGCTTTCGCTGGGCGAGAATATAATCTGGACGGAGACAGAGAGGCGTGTGGATTATCCAATAGGAGTCGAACTCCAGGGGTAACGCAGGGTTGATGCATGGCAAGGGCTGGGCCTGCTGTAGCCTCTCTGCTTGAGTCACCACAGCATTGATAAGGTTGCTCCTCACCAGAGGGCACACCCCTTTTCACCTGAGGTAGGCACCCAGGCCGTACAAAGCCGAGGTCGCAGGGAAGGTGCTCCGGTGGACTCCCTCAGATTTTTGTATGCATGTACACATCTGATTTGTTTGTCCAGGGAAATTAGCAAATTTGTATGAATTAGTAAGTGGTGTCGCCAAAGGCCCGTAGTCACAGATTAGTTTCCCCATCGCCGGTTGTGGAGCTCTGATGATCTGTCTACAGTTGTGGCGGATGTTGAGTCTTCAGTCCCTGCACTCCAAGCCATGCCTCAGTAGTAGTACTGGCCCTCAGTATTCGCTGTTACACCAGCCGCAGTTTGCTGGGCATTAAGGCAGCATGGACACCAGCAGCGCTCACTCCAGTTGCTCTCTGTAAACCGTCAATTTAAAGGTTTTCCATCTGTTTACCACCCTAGGAAAAATGTGAAGCATGTTCACTCAGAAATGTAATAATAAAGTTCAAGTTGGTAATAAAGGTCTAGGGATTGAGTTGTGTGCTGCTTCCTTTCCTAAAGTGAAAAGGTGACAGGCATTATTAACTGAACCCCGGTGCCTTGCACCTTGTATGCTGGCGTTCACGTGTTTGGACAGCTATTCAAAGTGTACTCCTCACACTGTGGCAAAACAAAGGATAAATGCGCCTTGGCACCGGCCTCTCCACTTTTCATTCCGACACGTCACCATTATTATTTCTTGGGCATAGAAATCAGTTATTTAAGTACCTATCAGTTTTGTTAGTGACACCCGGACCGCAGAACAAATTTGCAGCCCTGGTTGCTATAGTAACTGAAAATGCTTCAGTGTGTATTGCCCTAAAGGCCATTTGTCTTTGTAATTGATCAAACGGACTTATCTTGTTGGTTTGTTTGACTTGGATTTTATCACTGGCCAGTGCCTCAAATTACATTATTTATTTGCTCAACTGACACTCCTATTGAGGGGTGGCCTATAATAGAAATTTCCATGATTTGTGGCTATTTAGTCAATGTAATTCATATTTCTGGGTACAGAATTTGTTAGCTTAACTCTTATGGTCTCATACTCAGGATTGTGGAATAAATTCCCTCAATCCAAACTGAGCTTCTGAACCTACATGTGGAGGAAGCAGAGCCTCAAGTTCCTGGTCATAGCTCAAGCACCCCTAATAGGTTGGCAGTTAATGGCCACCAGGAGAGAGGCATTTCCTCCATGGCCACTAGGGGACCCAGGCTCCTTCCATTAGTGGCGTCTCCATCAGTTAACCTCAGATCTTTAACTACAGCAGCAGAGGGCCGGTTTGTGGTTAGGTCTGTTCATGCTCTGGGCCCAAACCCCAACCCCCCAATCCTACCTCCGTTACCCCACTCACGGGTGTTTTTTTTTTTTCCCACGCACACTCTTACTGAGGCGCAGGCCCGGCCTGGGAGGACGAAAGGAAGTGAAGGACCATGCCCAGACCTCACAGAGAGCAGGCTTCATGGAAAGGTGGTTTCCAGCTTTCAGGATCTCAATCTCACTCTTGTTTTTTTTTCTCCTCTGAGGTCTCATCAGCCAGGCCCCAAATCATGCAGGCAATCCACAAAAGAACTAACTAATACTAATATTAATAAAAAATACTGATATACCATATGCCTGGAACCATATTAGATTGACTTTATATTGATTTATCTTGACTTCATACCATAAATACTAACAAAAGTTGAAAATGGTCACCCAGTTTGTTTATTGGATCAAACTTTGTCATCAGATGAGGAAATAGAACATAGCAGAACATAGAAGTAGAGAGTATAGACAATTCACGAACAAACATTAGGACAACCAACCACCTTTAAGTCCAAAGAACCTCCATCCCAGCTCCACAGTAGCTAACCCTGTGGGAAGGCCCCCGCAAAAAAAATGGAACGAGGTGGAGCACCCATCATCCTGGCAAAGCTAGGCCTAAATCTCAAAATCCTCATGGCTATTGATTTTGTTGTTGTGGTGGTTGTTTCTGTCATTGCAACCTAAGTAACATTGTTTGTCTGGAGACCCTCCCTTGAAAGCTAAGAGATTCTGCCTGTGTGCAAACTGACCAGATAATCTTTGGTCACTCCGAGATTAAACAGTTCCAATTCTTGATGTCTTATAAAAGAGAATAATTTTTATTATATTTTCTAATGGAATTCATACTGTTCATCTGATACTTCAAATAACAGTCTCAGGAATTAATTTAATCAGTTGCAGTCATGTTAAATTGTTCAACCCAAGGTGAGCACATTGTTCTGGGTGGAAATATTTTCAGCCCAAATTTCTTGCAATAGTGAGTTCACCCCAGGGTTGAAGGTTTTACCACGTATAGAAATTAGAGATGTGACTGGGCTTGCTCTTCAAAGGTTAAGAGAGCTTATAAATGGCTTTTTAATCATAACTTACTGTTGCGTATTTCGTAATCTATTATGCGATTACATTATGCTGGCGTACATTACAGTTGTAACTTTTCAAACCTATTATTACCGTCAGTGAAATGTAGTAGCAGCAAAGGTCAGCTAGCGCAGTGCCTGTTAATACAAGTTTTGATATTAACATTGATAGTTAAAATGAATGAACTGCTAGTACTGCTACTAATACTACAGTTGCTGCTGTTAATAATAATGATATATATATATGTATCCCTGTATGGCCAAATTTGATCATAGGGATCCATACAATAACATGTGAGAGAGTCACCGGAGTAGCAAAGGGGAAACACAGTGCCTCTTAAAACTTTTCTCTGCCTCCCCTTCAATCTGTTTCCCTTCAGCCTGTATCCTTGGCTAGGACATGAATACTCGGAGCAAAAGTGTTGGGCAGTCTGGTCCAAGAAAAGGCCCGGCCCTATCAATGACCTCAAAAGGGTGTGTTTGCTTTGGCGCGCATCCAAGGCAAACCTTTGGCTGCTCCGTGGTTATCACTTGAGACAAATGTAGGATACAGGAAGGGAGATGCAATAGAACCTGGGACTTTTCACTCCTCCCTGGAACTGTATGGCCAAGTATCCTGCCAGCCACATAGTGAAGATGGTAAATCAATATTTCTGCTCTATTGGCCCACTGGGACCTAATCAGCGTTTCAACACACATTACTTCTTGAGTCAGTGGAGGGCCCAGACGCTCATGAAGAGTGTAGATGAAACATCTTTGAAGGCGGGTGGGGAAAAGAAGTGATTTTGAAAAACAAAAGAAACTGTGGTATAAGAATTAGCAAAGGCTTGCTTGGTTAATATACACAATGGACACCACTCTTGTTTCAAGCGTTAAGCTTTTACAGGGTGCTCAGGGAGCTTTTCCACTCAAGCAGCACACCTCTTAAGACTTAGTCTGGTGAAACAATTCAGCGACCACTGCGTAAAGTCTTGTGCAAAGAAATCTTTAAGCCTGCCTGTGTTTTTGAGCGTGTTTCAAATGCTCAGCAACCTTCTGAGGACCCTCCTCTCTGGCCTGTTTGTGGTGACTCCGGTTTTCACCCCCCGCCGTGCGTAATGAGGTTCCTAACGAAGTGGCAGAGGGACTGCCCAAGGCCGGAGAGCACCACAGAATGCTTAGAAGTTCTAAGGCCAGAATCGGTCCACTCACTCAACAGCGTAATTATCGGGGGTCACCAGTGTGGCCTCAGGCCGGCCAGGACAGGGCTGTCAGATTAGAATCTAGAGTCTCCGCCACTTGAGAGGGGGGGGGGGGTTAAGGCTCTGACACTTCTTTGAATACTAAGGAAAGGGTTTCTTTGGTTCCCTGCTGGCCTGTCCATTAAATGTATATACACAATATTATAATTTTTATGGCATTTCCTTGTCTTGAAAAGGAAGATGGGTTTGATGTGAACACAGATTTTTACTCTCAGTTGTATTTCTTATTGCTGCTGCTTTGTATTTGTTTGTTTGTAAATGAACATCAGAAAAATCACAGTGCACTGTTACGTTAGGTTGGCTGTCCTGAAAAGTCCCAGCATTTAAGTACTCAACCTCAGTACTTTGCTCTGAGACACGGTGATAAGGAAAATTCAGAGGAAAGGCCTGGATGAGAACATTCCACAGGGCCTTAGCAGCAGCTCCCCGCGAGCGAGCCGGTGTTCTTACTTCTTGTGACAGCCCGGGTTAACGTTGGCTATAATACCATAGGACTGGAAAGACCAGTTTGTCTGGAGGCAGAATTTACCCAGAATGTCCTTTATCCTCACCGTCTAGCCTCCAGCACATGCATCAGGTCTTGGTTTGATCCTTATCTTCCTCTTGCTCTTCTGGTACTTTTGGGGATCCTGTCTTTTTGTATGGCCCCCTCGGGGACTATGGAGCCCAAACAGCCCTGGGAGACCCAAAACTGGGAGGCCCTCCTCCCCTTGCAAGAATAAAGAATTCTCTCTGTGAATATTACAGTGCTTCTAGGAAAGTTAGCCCTTGGCTTTCTGATAACCTTCTTTCTAACCAACGAGGCTTGTACTGAAAAAATAATTTGGTAAATTATACAATACAATACAATACAATACAATACAGTGTCTTATTTTACTTCCATTGTAATTTGATTGTCAAGTCTCAAAATCAAAATCAAACAATTATATATTATAATATTGTACAACAACAATTCCTGATATTGAGTGTCATTTTGCTTTGGATTGCCGGTCCATTCCGAGGGCAAATCATGCTATGTCTCATTGCCTCATAGCACAATTTATTGTACGACCCATTTTTTAAAATGAGAGAAAAAGCAGACATATTTTTTTTAGAGAATAATGTGCAAAATCAACTGACAATATGTCAGCTGTTAGGGCAGAAGCTCGCACCAAGGCAGGGTCTATACATTGAATGTCATGTGAGCATCAGCAGTAAGGACCGAATTCTTTGGTGTCACTTGGCTTCCCATCAAGGCCCATGTAAGTCAGGCCACCTATCACTGGTAAAACCAGCCAGCGCCGGCTCTCGGTTAGTTAAAACGCTCACTCCAGCCTAGACCGAGCCTGGTGTGCTGGATTTCGACCAGGAGAGCACAGAGGCACGCATAATTGGCTGAGCGCAGCCTGGACTGTGGTGGGTGGAAATCGACAGGGTATCTCTCAACCAGTGGATCACGGCAGCTTGTCTCTTCTGCCAGTGACACTAAAGGTCTCACGCAGGTTGTGTAGGATGGAGAGTGTTAAAGAGAGGGGTGGTTTGAAGGCGGTGGTAGAGTGTATTATTTGCAGCGACAAGCCGAATTGCGTTGGCACAGTAGGCGATTTCAAAGTTTTATGTATGGCCATTATATCATTAAATAACTGTTTCCGTTTTCCAACTTAAGATAAAACAGGACTTAACATGCACCACCTGATCCACCATAGGAATGTAGAATGCATTGGCTGGCCCTGATTTGTCTTTTGCAATATTACATAATATTACATTTTTTAATTTAATGTAAATTTATATATATTGTGATCCTTCATTTTAGAATTTTTAGAACAAAACTCTGTCGATGTGCATCGAAAATTTAACTTCAGAGACAAATTCAGAGGAAAACAATTTTCTGGTTTATTATAGCAAATTCTGGTTTAGCCCACTGGAAAGTAGAGAAAGGAGAAAGCAAGCGTCAGCGCTTTTTAATGAGTGTTACACACAGAGGGGGCGCCGGGCTGTGACGGGACGAGCGCAGACGGACGGGTGTCCCTAGCACCCACATCCAGCTGCTGCCTCAGCTCCTGTGCGGGATCCGGGGTCAGCGGCCGGGGGCTTTCATGGGAAGGCCTGACCCCGTCCTTCCGGCTCCGCCCGCCCACTGCGCACGTGGCTGGGACATGCTCACCTCGCCCCAAGAAACGACAGCCAGCGCCAGCTGTGAAAACAGAGGAAGAGCACCAGCTAGAGGGGAGCCAGTGGTCGCCCGACCAGTTTAGGAACTCAACTCAAGTGTTACCTGAGAAGTCAAACAGAAGGCAGCTTCGTCGGGTGAACGCGTCCAGATGCCTTTGGTATGTCAAATGCACTGACAGAAATAATATTACTACGTGTCGTCAATAGGATTGATTTCATTCCTAGAAAACTATAAAGTGTGAAATGACAAACACTTTATTGAGACCCAGGATTCCAGCCCTTAGAAAGGTTATAGCTTCTGTTATTAAGATACGGGATGTTGACAGAACTGGGTAGAGATGTTTCATTGGTCCAATTAACCAGCACTCAATGCATGCTAAAGGGTGACCATTCAGGGCCTGGCATTCTTGTTCCACCCTTTTCCAGGAATACATTTTAAAAACACTGGGGTATGAGAAATGGTGATAACCAGTACTTACAAGGTTACTCTTCTCTCCAGATAGCTTTACACTGGGTGATGGACATTTGTAAAGTTGATTGTCATTGCTTCATACCTGAAGTCAAACAGAACACTTAACATCAGAGGCCCGCGTTTTTTTCCCCCCATGGAAACTGTGTCAGACCATTTGAGCCCAGCAATGTTGATTGGTCTTGTAGTTGATTCCCCTGGGGACTGATGGTTGTCACTGAAGATCCTGAGAGAGCAGAGGGTGTTGTGGTTTGCAGGATTCTCACAGCGCTCTCTTTATGTAGGAAACAGCCCGATATGTCAGGAGCTGAGCCTTCACGTGCATTTTTACACGTTTGTCACTCACCTCTTACCTTAAAGCGGCCCCGCCTATGTGAAAACCGTGCCTCTGCTCGGTTTGCCCCCCGGCCCTCTCATGGACAGTGTCTTGTGAATATAATGTTTACCTGTCATAGCACACGTTGTGAACTGAGAATGCAGAGCTATAAAGCTGGAATGACTGTTGATTTTAAAATAATGAATGTACTTATGCATAAGGATTAGTCTTAGCAGTCACCTGTGAAAAACACGGGTATTCCTTTAACTTTTTACTATTTAATTATTGTGTTTAATAATATATATTTAGAGACATTAAATAAACACTATTAGTCATATTTTAGTTTAGTTTAATGTAAATTTGCATGTAGAAAATTTGCAACTCTGTATCACCTGGCATAATGATTAAACAGGCATTTTCCTGCATGGACAGAGATTATCAATGCTCTATGACATATATTTGATTCTAACACGACGTGTCAGGATGACTGTCACTGCCCACATTTTTACAGTTTATCAGTGATGCAACACATTACAGACCTTTTTATCATTTTCAATGGGCAGTTGAAGATGAACTGTTTTATTTAAAAAGAATGCTAGGTTTTACAGAATGGCCAGACTGCTGGTCAGAACCGGTGCCAGACCACATCCAGCCCATTCCTCCGAGCCTGCTATGAGTATGTCTCATGAGACATGGGATCACAGAGAGAACAAGCTGGGGCAAAGAGCCAGACACTGGGCTGGCGAGATACCCGTGGTGTTCGATAGGGTCTCCCGCTGTGCCCTCTTTAGTCCCCCGGCAGGTCAGCCCAAAGGCTAGGGCAGGCCAGTGATTGTAGTCCCCCGCCAGGCCCTATTCAGGACCTCCCCTCCTTCAATTACCTGGCCAGGGCTGTGCGACACAAGGTTTTACAGCGCCAATCCAATGGAATCCCCGGGCAACAGAGGGCGAGGAGAAAGACAGCCAGCAGGTAGTAATGGCCACTTAAATGGCTACAGCATTCCTCAGTACACAGCCGACCCTCTCCATGACAGGGCTGACGGAAGGCCCAGCAGACACTTCTTCTCCATGCCCACCACGCTGTCTAAAGCCTTTCTCCTCAGTGTTTCTCAGTGGAGAATTTTACAGTCTTTTTCAGTTCCTAACCGGAAAGCTTACAGTAATATTCCCTTTAAAAGGGTGTGTCGTATATATTCTGATAAGTGTATCATTAGTATTATTGTCAGCAAATGGACCGAGTCATCTCATTCCGTTTAAATGTGACCCTGTTTAAAAAAAATGATTTATCTTCACTTAATGTCACTTAAGAATTAGGAGACCTGCACAATATAAACATTACCGAACTATGGGGAAGTGGTACTATGGTGATTGGTTCGTTCAGAGCCAAGGTACAATGTGATGTAACCAGCTGGTCTTTTTTGATTTTGCCATGTGACTAAGCCATAAGAACACCTTGCACATACCTGGTGGAGCTACGCCCTGGTCTGGCGGCTCCCGCATGGGTCACAGGCAGCCTTACCAGTGCGGTTTGATTGTGAGAGAGAACGAGAGAGCCAGCGGCTGATGAACCAGAGACCTGTATATGCATGTTACAGTCGCTGGCTCGCGTGATAGCGTGCCATTAGGCAGCTGGTCCAGATTGGTGGCTCAGGCAGTGGTGCCAGTTTTTAGTAGCTTTGTTTAAATATCCTTTCATCTCTGTGTGCTTCTTTAGCAGTCATCTGCAGTTGGCCATGCAATAGGCCTGGGCACGACTCACGTCTGCAGTTGGCCGTGCAGTAGGCCTGGGCACGACTCACGTCTGCAGTTGGCCGTGCAGTAGGCCTGGGCACGACTCACGTCTGCAGTTGGCCGTGCAGTAGGCCTGGGCACGACTCACGTCTGCAGTTGGCCGTGCAGTAGGCCTGGGCACGACTCACGTCTGCAGTTGGCCGTGCAGTAGGCCTGGGCACGACTCACGTCTGCAGTTGGCCGTGCAGTAGGCCTGGGAAAGACTCACGTCTGCAGTTGGCCGTGCAGTAGGCCTGGGCGCGATTACAAAGGCAACAGGATCTATGCCATACAGCGTAGTAGGCCCCGACTTGTTCCCCCAAAGCAATAATTTTTTTCTTATTTCTTATATTTTCTCCAGCCTTGTGAGCTCATGAGCTAATGACCCTTGTGGTTCTACACATGGAGCCTGTAGGTGTATCATTAACAGAAATAGCTGTGTCCGTTAACATTTCCGTTTACAACTTGTCCTTTATCCTGGACATCTTGCAGAACTTCAAGTAAATTTTAGTTGCACATACTCTTTACTATATACGCTTTACTTTCTGAATTAGTGTTGTTTAAATAAATTGTATAAATTATTGTATAAATTATTGTTTTTTTTAAACAATTCTGTGTACATAATTTGCAGTTAACGTAGGGCGAAATGACCATCAGTCTGGCCATTCTGTAAAACGTATCATTTAAAAAAAAAGTGTGTTTATGTTGCCATCGAAAATGATAAAAATGTCTGTAATGTGTTGCATCACTGATAAACTGTAAAAATGTGGGCAGTGACAGTCATCCTGACACGTCGTGTTAGAATCAAATATATGTCATAGAGCATTGATAATCTCTGTCCATGCAGGAAAATGCCCGTTTAGTCATTATGCCGGGTGATACAAAGTGTTAGTTCAGTTCTGAAATTCAGTGTAAAAATACTGGGTAAAATACTTGTTTAATTGTTTAAATGCCTTTTAACAGTTTTGGGTGCGTATTTTGCAGCTTACCCAGGGCTGAATGTAAAAGTTAATGATTTAATGTGAATGTGTGGTTCATTGTACACCATGTCAGTACCCTTTCTTTCAAATGTCAGTTATATGTTTTATGGCACCGGGATGGATGGATAGAACAAGGCCCAAACTGGGGGGCAACAAGACCAAACAGGGGGTCATTTGAAGGAGTGTCTTCTGTGACTGAACATTAAATATGATTGAATATTAACGAATGGGCTGACACAGGGATGGGGTGAGCTTGCAGGTTTTCTCTCAGTCCACACACCCTTTGCCCCCCTGTTCACAGGTGAAGTCCATTGTGTGATGACAAAAGACCCAGGTACTGCCGCCCTGCTGAGCGCTAACACTGTCTTTTTGGCCATCCTGAAGGCTAAGGAGGGCCTCTGTTTTGCTTCCGATAAGCTTGGCTCATAAACGTCATCCCCATTACACACAGATTCTAAAGGCCACGACCGCTCTCCTAAACTTTGGCCTTTTTATTGTGAACTGCTGAATTCATTTCTTAACTTTTTTTACGCATAATTCCTTCATTTTCACATCACACATCTATCCTTCAAACCAGTTTAATTGCTTCTCTTTTTTTTTTATCTGTACAATCCCTCAGTGTGGTTGTCAAAGGAAAGTGCAGCTCTGCTTGTGCTTTAAACCAAATGTTGTTTTTGGCAAGACGCTTTATGTTTGATGCCCTGGAACATTGTCTCCTATCTTTGTACGTCAAGCACAAAGTGTCATACTCACATTTGTTACTTTTTTCAATGATGGAAACATTTTTCTGCCGCCTGGAATTTTACTGGAATCTATGGTCTAATTTGCTAAATTTCCGGTGAAAAGTTACCATAGGCATAACTGTAACAGATAAGGAATACACAACAGGTTTTTTTTTCCTTTTATGTGCATCAGTTTATTAAATATTTTAGTAGCAGAACAAGCTCTAAAATCCCATGGGCACAGCTTAGTTTTTAAATGAGTATGCGGTAATTGTATAGCTAAACTAAACAAACTATTTTGAAAGTTAGTGCTGAGTTAAAAGACTGGAACAGCATTAGCCCCTTATCTTAGAGTTTCGTGGTTTTTGAGCTGGACTGTGGATACTTGTTTTTGTTATTTTAATTTTTAGATCCACGTCTTTTATTTAAGATTTTTTTGGTTTTATTTTCTGTTATTGGCTGGTATGATGTAAAGGCAAACTGGGTTATGATCAAATGTAAAAAATACTCACAAATGCCAGTGCAGGGAGAGTAAATGTTGTTTAGATTAGTCAAGAAGTGTAATACACAACAATATTCCTAATATTACAATTACCATAGAAACACATTCAATGATGACAACACGGGCGACACAGCACCATGTAAGACTTCTGTGGTCAAACATGCAAGGACTAACTTCACAGAAGCATACTTACGGCCAACGTCTATTAAATTCCAGTCCTTTTTGTGGCATATACATCATTGCATACACATATTCTTACACATATTTAACATTGACTGCAGTGATGTCTCTGCAAATAATAAAAATACTCACAATCCTTAATTTCCCAGGGCTTTAGGGTTTGGTGTAAAAGAGCGTTTAGTTCTGTGGAGGAGACACTCACCTGTGTGTTTGCTGGGACGTCCAGGCAGGTCTGAGCAGGGGCTGCAGGGGGGCGTTGCAGGTGATAGAGGCCCTGCAGAGAGGGGTGGGAGACTCCCAGCAGGCTGCTCCACTCCCAGACCTGCCTTAGGCCTCAGCCTACACAGCAGGAGACTCGCCTACCGCCCTTGCCCAACCTCCTGTCAACCTGCAAGCAGGTAGTTCGCGGCCACGCCAAGGATGAGGCCTGTAATTTAGTCTTTCCCCCTGTTTGTTCTTAATTTTACACAGGGTGGTCAGAGTGTTAGGGGTGGATTACATATATTCTTTAATTATTTATTTAGCATGAGTAATATACATTGGACCAGTGTTTTTTGGTCTAGTGTTTTTGGTCCAGAGTGGTCTGACAAGATCAAATTATTTTGGAATTTACTCTTGGCCTCAATAAAATGCAATTTTTTTAAAGTATTTTTAATACTCGTTAATACATGTCTGCTGCTGTCAGCTGAATTCTTGGGCAAGTCCCCCTTTCCCCCCATGAGAATGCGATGGGGCAGTCCGTCAGAGACACGCCAGGCCTCAGCAAGGGGTGACCTCCTTCTGAATAATAACAAGGTATTTGTGGTCCACGCCAAAAAAATAACCCATCAGTCTTCAGAATTCCGAGCAGGCTTTCCTTGAGACCCGGGTGCAATAATTAAAATTCTTTAAGGGTGTTCAATGGTCCCTTCTGCTTGGTCATAGGTTTCAGCAGAAGTGGTTCAAAGATGTGAAATGTGTAAACGTTTAATAGCAAGGTTAACGAGAGGACCATAAATGCACAAAGTAGCACAAAACAGCAAAAACATTTTGCACTAATACAAATCACTTTATTTAAGGAAGTTGAATTTTTTTAAACAACCAGATTTACCAATTTGAGCTCTAATCTGCTTTTCCAAATGCAAATAAATCACATTGATTTAATATCCTTTGAGACAATTTGATCAAACTTGGGCGAAACGAGAGTAATTAAATGGAACACTTTCTCAAAATAAATAATATTAATTAAAATCATCTTTTTTTTATTTATCTCAACTTGGTAGAGTCATCCGGAGACAAAGAAAACAAATGGTAACATGAACAGTGTTACATGGTAATGCCAGGATTGTTTTTGCAATCTAAATATATTGTTTTTTAAAGAATTTCTTTTGATCTTGCCAATGATGAAGCGGTAACATTCGATGACGTGGTTGACCAGAGCATCCATCACTATCAACTGATTGCATCTGCAAAAACATTCCTGTGCATGGAGGTTTCCTGCTCTGTGAATGCTGCTAGAGCACCCACAACCTGCGCACAAGGCCCATGTCGGCCCACGGCCTCCCACCTGCCCGAGAGCCATGCATATGAGACCCGGCCACTTGATTGTAAAACGGAGGAGTAATGATTTAATTGTCGGGCAGTCTGCGTTCAGGCGCATCCTGCTGGGTCCTATAAATACCTGCCCTCCTTTCACGCCCCGTATCCTACACCTGCCCCGGCAGTGACGGCCCCCAAACTCTCCACTGTCCACCACCTCGCTGCATGCGGGGGACAAAGGGAGACCAACGTGGTTATTGCAGGAGGGAGGAGGTTTGTATTGAAGGCAATAAACTGAACTGTTTCGCTGGGCTTTGAACGGCATGAGGGTTTAATGACCTCCTCTTTAATTTAGGGACAGTGAGGTGAAGATGCTCGATATATACTCTACACATTTACAGTAATTGATTTATGTGATCCGTTTTACACTGATCATGGCAACCATGCTGGAGAATGAGAAGATCACTGTGGCAAATTCACTTTAATGATCACTTTAATTTAATGGAATTTAAAATGACACACAGAAAGGGAAGACATTACAGTACACAGACCACAGTGCTCTTCAGTTTCAAGGTTTTCTGAGGTACTTAAATATACCCCTCCAAAGCTTTGGTGCCTCTCAGTATCGTGGGTCAGAAATGGGCACATAGGCAGTTTCAGAGATACTAAATTCTCTCAAGTAAGCTCAGTTCCACCAAATGTCCCAGGTCCCAACATTCTTGTTATCAATCCCTGTGCAGACAGGCCATCAATGATATGGCTAGCCCCCTGCCCTCTTCACTGCTCTTTGGAGTGAGCTACAAGGCCCATTTAGATACTGACACAGTCAAACAGGCAGGCATCAGAGAATACAGTGAAAACCAGACTTCAGGGGTCTAACATTAATAGATTTTCTTACCATTGGTTATGTAAGATACATTGAATACATTGATCATTTGTATTCCCGTGACTACCAATCAATCAATTAAATTGTATTTGTTATTGAGCGTTTTCCAATTTGTCACAAAGTACTGATTATTAATGTTTTTGTTGGCATAAATGATCCATATGTATTTGAAACCATTCATTCTAAGTAAACAATGGGTTTATGAAACTTGCACAGTTCATGCGGTGCGTGACCTAAACCATTACTCTTCTATATCAAAGTTAACTCTGGCATGAGGAAACCAGTACATATTCCAATCAGGGATAATGAACACAAAAGATTTTTGTTGTGCATCGGAGGGAGTGGGACAGAGGATTATAGCCATCAAACCCAACCACTACACAAGGGGAATATATATTCACAAATCTATTCTGAGCACGATTGCGCGCGTGTGCATCTGACCTTGGCCAGGTGTTTTAATGTGAGTGCAGAAGCAGGCCTTCTACCAGATGGAAGGGTGCAGCGACCCTTTCCACGATTTAACGGGGGATGGGTTTCCTGCCATAGGCAGAGAGGGGAGAGCGGTGGTCCTGCCTGATGCCAGGGTGACGACCCTCCACCCTCAGACAGTTTCCACAACACCCCTCTCCCCCACCGCAATGGAAACTTCCTTTATGCTGTGCAAACAAAGAAGACACAACCAACTGTAATATTCAGCATACACTGCAAAGAATTGTTTATTAATGTGAAAGTGGTCGTTTTTGGAAATGACAATACAATACTTGTGATTCTATTTTTTTAAAAGACACTGCCTGATGGCTTTTTATTTTTATAAAATTTTATTCAATTTCTGGATTTTATCTTTTTAACTTTCTGACATACAGGGGGTAGATAAAAGAAAAGAAACGCCAAACAAAAAAACTAAAAAGCCTTGTATCTATATTGAAATAACCAAATTGCAATTTCTACATTTTATGTAGGTTTTTTACATATATTATAAAACATACTAATTAACAACATTTTTTTGCTAATTAAGATGTCTTAAAAAATCAGCATGGTAATATGTGAGGTTCAAGGGACAACAACGGAGATCTAATTCAAAGAGGTTCAGTAGTTGGTGCCCTAATTGCAGAGTGTCGCAGAAACAGAAAAAATAATATATAAGTTGTTAAGGGAAAATGTCAGAAACCCTGACGGCACACGCCATACAGAAGAAAAAGTCAAAGCCCACTGACACGGATAGGCACATACTCAACAGGATAGCTGGTCAAAAACCACAAAACAATGGCCTCAAAAATTGCCACAGTACTGAATTTACACCTCAATGACCCAGTCTCAACAAATACTGTATATCGTAGGCTTCACAAAGCTTACATTTTTGGTCGGGGCTGCCATTCAGAGACCGCTTGTAACCAAAGCCAATAGCACCAATAGCAGAAAACCCGGACGTCCGAGCAGTGGAAGACGGTAATGTGGTCTGATGAGTCGTCTTTTAGTCTTTTTCCAACATCTGGACTGGTTTATGTTTGGAGAAAGTAAAAAGAAGCCTTCAACCCACACTGCCTGTTCCCAACTGTTAAACACTGTGGTAAATCTATTTTGATTTTCCCATCTCGTGGGAGACATTGGGTCAGATTATTACTCTGCATGGCAGAATTACGGCCAAGGAATACAAAGTCCTTTTAGGTGACCAGGTGCACACCTATGATGCAAGCATTGTTTCCTCAAGATTTTCCTATATTCCTAGATGATAACGCCCCCATACACACTGCTAAACGGAATCAAGGCTAGCTTCATGAACAATAGGATGAAGTCAAACACCTTCCATGACCTCCCCAGATCAACAGATCTTCCTTTATTGGAAGTTCCTAAAGGTTTAATGTGGAGTAGATTTCCACCTCCTTCAGTTCTCAAAAAAGGATTTCATGAAAAAAAAGAAGTGAATTTTCATCCTATGTTATGGTGCACCTATGTTAGATAAATAGACAGATGGAGCTACGCATTTCCATGTCGTGGGGGGTTGAGAGGCATTGTCCATAATGTCCCTCAGTTTGGACAGTCCGCTTGCCTCCACCACCTCCTCCAGGGTGCAAAGTTTAGACCCCAGCACAGAGCCAGCCTTCCTGATCAGTTTGTTTATTCTGGTAGAGTCACTCACCTTGATGCTGACGCCCCAGTGTTTGTAGGTCCCGACCAACTCAACATCCATCCCCTGGATGTGGACAGGGATCGAGGGGGCCCTAGTCCTCTGGAAGTCCATCACCATCTCCTTCATCTTAATGATGTTGAGCTGCAGGTGGTTCCTCGCGCACCATCCCACAAAGTCCTCCATCAGGCCCCTATACTCCTCCTCCTGACCATCCCTGATAAACCCCACAATAGCAGAGTCATCAGAGAACTTCTGCAGATGGCACGTATCAGAGCTGTATCTGAAGTCGCAGGTGTACAGGGTGAACAGAAAAGGGGACAGTACTATCCCTTGAGGAGCCCCTGTGCTGCTCACCACCTGGTCTGACAGCTCTGTAGCCGCACAAATTGTGGTCTACCAGTCAGACAATCAACAGGAGACCGGGTAATATATATGCAAGTAATATATGTGCACTATGCAAGGTTTTGCATTGGTTTGGGCTCTAATTTAGTTTCAAATGTTAGTTGATCACAGTAAAAGTGATAAACAAAAGCCAATCTAGCCTCATGGTTGTGTTGGGCAGCAATTCCCCGGTATGACTATGTTGTTATAGAATTACATTAACCATAGGACATTTATATGAATAGTGACAGTCTTAATAAAGGAGGTTCATTATTTTCATGAGCAGTATTAGTACTTCTCACTCGTTCGACACATTCTACTTTGTCCTAAAACCTGTGCATAATGATGTCATTGGTCTTCACTCGAAAACAGAGAAGAGCTCATTTTACTCTAAAATACTTGAATGCCACTCTTGGTCCTGTGTGTGTGCATGTACACACAATGGTGAATGATGAGGCCCGTCCTCTGCACTGAAGTGGCCCAATAGAGCACTGTGTTTGTGTTCTAGTCAACAAAAAGTGGCCCGGCTCGTCCTGGGCTGAGCTCACTCTCATCACACAAACAAATGTCCTTTATAGAGTATTTAATAATTACTCTGTTGATACCCAATTATCATTTGAAGCATGTAAGCATTTCTGTGAGAGGCCAGATTTATAGTGTTAGGTAGAGGATGAAGTGTTTATTTTAAAAATTGCATATACTGTTACAGACAGGCAGTTTCTGATTGTAATATATATTTATTTACAGCATTATGGGTTCAGTTAAATATGGCACTCCACTACAAGCTACTGTCTTGAGCTGTTTTATAAAAACCATTCAGCTTTTATTTCCCTTAGAAAGGACAATCCAGGGCTTGCTAGCATACTTCTAGTATATAGGAAATTTTGTAATATAGAAAAATATGGAGGTTTTTTTTCCGATTGGATGACTAAGCTTGTTAAAAATGAGAAAACTAAACTGCTTGCATTTTATATAAAATGATTTTACCGCCATTCTAATTTAAAACATTTGCATGCTATGATAATTCCTGGTGGGATGGATACCGATCTCATTAGTTATAAGGTCTGAATTTATGTTGCGTTACTGAAGCTGATTTAAATTTCGAGTCATTTTAGCCCAACTTTAGGCAGTGAGAGTTTAGCTGAAATACAACATAAGTTCAAAGCTAACGTGCTTATAGAGCACAATGCACCGCTGAAACAGGTATATCATGCGCCCTTTACCATTATTTCCCATGACTGCCCTCATTGCGCCTTTCACCCAAAGATCTTTTAGCGACTGACGTGTTTCAAAGGGACAGTTGTGTCTGTGAATCAGAGTTGGCTGTTTCCAGGTGAGTCAAGAGGTAGGCTTGAGGTAGGAAGGAGGGAGCTTTCAGCTTTATCTCGCAGGCGCCACAACACACCGCTCTCTTTGACCTCAAAGGTTTGGTGAATACAAAGTGTGCCATTTAAATGTTGGGCAGGTTTGGCATCACTTACCAGATCAAAGAACGTTATGCCACCCAACCCCCACCTGCCTTATAGTGTAGATCACGCACCCCCTACCTCCAACATGCCTTATGGTGTAGAACACGCACCCCCAAGCCCAACCTGCCTTATAGTGTAGATCACGCACCACCTAACTCCAACATGCCTTATAGTGTAGATCACGCACCCCCTAACTCCAACATGCCTTATAGTGTAGATCACGCACCCCCTAACTCCAACATGCCTTATGGTGTAGAACACACACCCCCTACCTCCAACATGCCTTATAGTGTAGATCACGCACCCCCTAACTCCAACATGCCTTATAGTGTAGATCACGCACCCCCTA
>JAOVYW010019336.1:11401-22020 GCA_025775045.1 Hiodon tergisus | reverse complement strand
CCTTCTCAGCACTACAGGTCAGTCAGTCAGTACTCCAGGTTAGTATGCCCCCTTCTCAGCACTACAGGTCAGTCAGTGCTACAGGTTGATCTGTTGCTCACACACAGCAGTCGCCCTTGCCAGTCATCACCTGCTCTTTGTCTCCAGGCAACGGGGTCAGGCAGCGGCAGAGAGGGCCAAACAGGTGGAGGAGTTTTGGCAACGCAAGAAAGAAGCCATGCTGAACAAGGCGCGTGCTGAAGGACAGCTGGTACGACCTTCCTCCCCCCATCATCAGCCCACCCACCCTTTTATTGCAGTCTGGGGCTCTCTCGAAACTCCAGGCTGGTCTTCATCTGGGTCTTTGTTTTGTAGTTTTTCCTAGTCATCAGTGGCTTTTGGCCCATAGTTGGTTACCTCTAACTATCTTAGGGATGTAAACAAAGATGTTTTTTCATGGCCTCTGGTTGCCTTCATGTTATACCTTTTTTTAAAATTTTCAAACATTTGGATTTGCTCTGCGTTTGTTGTTTAGCTCTAACGAAAACGGAGTAGGGCGTTTTTATTTTGGTCATGCTGTGGTTGTGGCGTAGCGGTCACAAGGAGATCTACGCTGCCTTCTTAGTAGCTTGACTTTAGCGGAGAGCGCTGCTGTGGCTGCCTGGGCATTCGGCCGCTCCTGTCTGAAATGTGGTCAAATCGACCGGTGAACAGGGCGCCTTGCAAAAGCTGGCAGCGGTGTACGGGAGCAGGCCCGGCTCGGCGGGATGCGGGAAGGCCAAACGAAACCGAGAGGAGGAGGTAGGCCCGCACGTTGGGTGTTCCTGCTTGCTCGTTTGGCTTTTGTCCTCCGTCACGTAACGCTCCGTGTCTGCATGGCCACCTCCATCCGTGATGCAGACCCTAACGCCCGGTGGGGGGAGCCCCGCCACGCCCCGCCCCATTTCGCTTCCCGCACCCGCGCCGCGCACCCTCCATCCACCTGTAAAGACTGACAAACGTCACTGCTGTCCTACTGTGGCAGTTTTGAGGAGGTCGATTGCAGGCATTTTTGTCATAACGGCTTTCAAAGTTGTGCTTGAAGTCCTGCTCTCATTATCAAGGTGAACAAATAAAAAATAATGGTCTGTGTTTTGCTTGTTTTTTTCTTTGAAGTTTGCAGTGACTCAGACCCGGTGTATATCTCTTTTTTTGTTTTTGTTTCTTTTTTATCTTCTGTATTTTTTACCTTTTTTTTTGTATTCTAACTTTTCGTTTGGTGGCCTCGCGTCTGACAATTCCTGGCACCCGTGTATGTTCCAGGAGTATCTGACGAGGCTGAGACAAATCCGACTGCAGAACTTCAATGAGCGGCAGCAGATCAAAGCCAGACTTCGAGGAGAGAAGGTGGGCGCTTTGGCGGCGGCGTAATTAACGCGCACGGCGGACTCCCTGATGCGCCTCGTTTCATCAGGGCTGATGCCGTTTTTATTCAGCTTCGTACAAAGTGGGTGGATGAAAGTGGTGTTCCCCTCAAAGCTTCAGGCGATTGATAAGTTTAGACCCCTCGTCTGTATTTCACCTTTTCCTCAACAGGTGCAAATTTTTTTCTTTTTTTTTCTTTCTGGATTTATGTCTTGTCTTCATGAATGCCTGTGATTCACACATGCCCACGGACAGTTGATTGGTTATCGCTGTGCAGGGGTTCAGTCACTGCTGTTGATGGACGTTGTTTGAGGTCTGGCTTGCGTGAAACACAGTAGTGAGCAGCGGCCATGGTAGAACTGAGTCCTTATGGGGTCCTTGTGGATGACCACAGCACTGTGGCGTAGTCTTGTTCTCCGGTTACCGTAGCCTCCGAGCATCGCCGCAGGCCGGTGTCCGTTGCCTCTCCTCTGATGGATAACCGGCCCTCCGTCTGCGATTCCCTCTCTTCCAGTACGACAGCGACGGTTCCGACAGCCCCGAGTCCAGCGACGAGGCGGAGCTCCGGAGGAAGAAGATCGAAGCCCTCAAGGTGTGTAGACGAGTAGCCTCGTTCTCCGAAAGGACCCCCTACCCTGTCAGCCCCTTTGCAGCGATTGTTTTTTACCCCTCGTTGCGCTGTGTCAGGTCCAGGCCCAGACGAGGGCGGCAGTTCTGAAGGAGCAGCTGGAGAAGAAGAGACGGGAGGCCTATGAGAGGGAGAGGAAGGTCTGGGAAGATCATGTGAGTCAGCCGACGTGGGTTTTTTTCAGTCATCAGGTCTTTCATCCTCTTAAAAGCTCTTTCTGATTAACAGCAGCTGGGGTAACGGTCAACAGCAGAAACAACACTATTAATGCTTGTATCTTCTTTGATCGTGTCCAGCTTTTAGCTCGGGGGGTGAAGGTGGGCGTGGCAGCTCCCCCGCCAGGGATTGGGCCCTCCCTGCAGGAGCAAGCAGCCAGGCCACAGCCTCCATCCAAACCAACCATCCCTGCCATCTCGATGACCACAGCATTGAAGGACGTGGGAGCAGTGAGTTGGCCAATGTCAAATTGGAACACTTCTTACTGCCATCACAGAGCCAAGGTTGCAATCCTGGGGCTCCTTACTGAGATGTTGACACCTTCAGTGTGGCTATTCAAATTCCCTTAATGACTGCCTACTTAGGAGTTCAGGTCAAAGCCCTTTTCTTTCTTCCCAGGAGCTTGTGTCTCCACAGAGAGGAGAAGAGGAGCTTCCGAAGCAGGAAGCATCAGTTCTTCAGGTAGGTGTGGCAGGTCTCAAAGCCTGGCAAATGGCTAGTCTTGCGTAGCTCACAATTATACACTTTCTCCATTGCTATAGCTGGATCCAAAGCTCTTAGCTGAAGGGCACAACAGCATTGCACTCTTGGAACTTGAATCTCAACCTTTTGGGTCCAGTGGCTAAACTACCACACTGCTGCCCTAAATACTTGTGCCTTTGGCAATATATGTTAAATGACAATGTTAAGATGATGATTTGGCTTGATACTGCAGTAACGGTAGGTGCTCAGATTGTTGAAGCTGAAAGAATGGGGAAATGTTAACGATCGTGGGTCTGCTGCACTTCCAGTGCGAAAAGCGGGAGATTCTACGCAGGCTGAACCAGAACCTGAAGGCCAAGAGCTTTGGAGACGAGGAGGAGGGAGTGGAGGAAGAGAACCTCGGTTCGACCCCAGAGGTGCCCAGAGACGTACCAGGACAAAGTGACCCTTCCACCAAAGAGGACATGCCACCCTTGGGTGGGGACAGGAGGAAGTGGGAGGCAGGAGCCCCGCCCCTCATCTCTGTAGCCCAGCAGACCCTGGAGGAAACTTGCCTCGGCACTGCTGGTGAGGAAGCACCTCATTGGTAAACGCGCTTACGCCAGCCAGTTTCGGTGGAAACACTCGCCCAAACTAATCAGTTGTCTCTTGTCAGTCAGCATCAGTAATGCACCCCCTCCCCCCACCCAACCTCCACAGGCATTGAGACGGTGTCCCCTCTGGAGATACCCTCTTCCTCTGGTGGGGATAGGAGAAAGTGGGAGGCAGGAGCCCCGCCCCTCATCTCTGTAGCCCAGCAGACCCTGGAGGAAACTTGTCTCGGCACTGCTGGTTAGTTTCACCTTCAGTATCCTGGACTTCAGCTTGTCCTGGAGAGCTACGATGACTGGCCAATGAGGACAAAGAATAGTCCCGCGCAAATGGTCCTCGTACGGTTTGCAAACTTAAGTCTGTGTATATTGTTTATTAATCCCGATCAAACTGTAGTCCCATTTAATGGGTGAAGCTCTGTCTCTCCGTCCGGCTGGATCTTTACGTTGCTTGTGGTCGTGTGTTTCCATAGATACGGCAGTAGGGGAGGTGATTAAGCTGGAGGCGGGTCTAGGGGAGCTACCCAGGAAGGAGTGGGGGCGGAGTCCAGATTCTCAGGTGCTTAAGGTTCTGGAGGAGGCAGAACTGCAGCCCCTCACCCTGCTGATGGAGAACGCCAGTCTCCGTGAAGACACGCTCACTGCTGGTTAGTCACCACGGATCCTGGTGCAAGGTGCCCCTAGGCATGCATTGGTACACTGGGGTTCCGATTCACCTTCTGATGACTCCTGTGTTTACTTCAGCAAAGAGCATGAATTGGCACTGTGCTGCTTTGCAGAGAACCATGAGCCACTGGCAGAGACTCTGGGTGACGTCGTCGAAACCCCAGCAGTGACTGAACCAGTGACCAGCCCTGGTGATATAGGTCAGAAGTCAGAGATCAAAGGTCATGGGCAAAGGGAGATCACGACTGAAGAGACCTCACCAGGAGAACTTGCCACAATGGCTCCGCCTGTCCTGACCGAGACTGACAGAGAAGGTAAACATTATTTATTTGCTCGGCAGTCTAGCGGCTTGGTGTGACCCTGACGGCTGGGCCCACAGACTCTCTTTCTACTTCTGTTCTTATACTCAGTAGTTCTGGAGGATGTGGAAGTGGAGGTTTTGGAGGAGTGTACCAGGCAGGCCTCAGATCCCCCAGCTAAAGTAGTACAGGCCTGGGGGCAGGAGTCCCGGCAGCAGGGGTGAGTGAGTGTGTGTGTGTGTTTATGATGTCCCGTTACTGTACTCACGATGAGATGGGATAAGAACGATGTGCGTGACCTTATCCTACCAAATTTTGACTGGATGATTAGAGCGGGGTTTAAATGATACTCTTCGGATATTTCTCTTCCAGACCACCAGAGGGCAATGTTTTACTAGCAGATATCAGCAGGGAGGAGTCTGTGGAGAAGCAGACACAGCCAGCGGAGTCTACAGGTCAGCTCCTATGTTAAAATAAAGCTTTTGAACAGCAATGGCAAAGTTGATATGTGTAGACAGTGTGACCTCAGCAAATAGATGCAGAACTTTGAAGGGGCTCTAAGAGGAAGTAACTTTACTAAGATCATTATAAAAATTCATAAAGTGCTCAGTCTGGTAGGTATGTGTATTCCTGAGATGGAGCTGAGCCCTGGCCTGTCGGTCTCCTCTCCCACCCTGTAGGTACCGAGGGGCCGAGCGAGGAGCCCCTGTTCCACAGGTTGTCGTCCCCGGCCCACCGACGGGCATTGGCCCTGGCTGCGCTCTCTGCCCAGTCTTCCCAGGAAGACTCTGCGGCCTCCCGGTCTCGCTCAGTCTCCCCCGTGAAGTCCAAGGACAAGAACTCGCTCCTTATCGGCCTGTCCACCGGGCTGTTCGATGCCAACAACCCCAAGGTAAGCGCTTGCCCTCGCCACAGGTACAGGCTTCTCCCTCCCTGCAGCATTGGGGTGTCTGTGTCTGTGTCTGCGCTTCCTCTTTCTTTTATCAACTTTCTCCTCTCTCTCCTCAGATGCTGCGGACCTGCTCCCTTCCAGACCTCAGCAAGCTCTTCAGAACATTTGACGAGGACGCGGCAGAGTCCAACGGAGTCGGCGCCGCAGGTGACAACCTGGAGCCCATGAAGGCAGACAACAACTCAGAGTTTGAGGAGGACAAGTAAGAGCTCCCCTGTGTGTCTTTTTATCTGTTTGTCTAAAGTCTCTGATTGTGTGGCGCTGGGATGTGCGAGTATGGACTTCAGGTTCTGCGTGCGTTGTTGCGTCGCCAGTGTATATGAGGAAGGTGATGAAGACCTCCGTGAGCTCCGAGCGTCCATGGAGCGACTGTTACGGGAGCCCAGCGAGGAGTACAGCGAGGAAGAGGAGGCGGCCTTTACCGTTAGCCCTGCCGAGGAAGAGGCGGGGGAGGCGGTGGACAACGGTCTAGAGGGGGAAGAGGAGCCCCACAGCAGTGCTAGTGACCTCAACGAGGAGTGGCAGTCAGGTATACTGAATCGCACTGCTGCACACTATTGTACACTGCTGTTCACTAATCTACTGTTAATAAGACTGTGTACACTGAGGAGTGGCAGTCGGGTATACTGAATCGCACTGCTGCACACTATTGTACACTGCTGTTCACTAATCTACTGTTAATAAGACTGTGTACACTGAGGAGTGGCAGTCGGGTATACTGAATCGCACTGCTGCACACTATTGTACACTGCTGTTCACTAATCTACTGTTAATAAGACTGCACTAAACTACTGTTGACTGGGAGTTGTGTGCGTTCTACTCCCGCAGACGACAGCAAAGAGGAGGAAGAGAGCGACGACGAGCATCAGGACAGCATCTTCAGCCGTCTGGAGGAGCTCCGGTGCAAGCTGGAGCAGGACATGGGCTTCGAGAAGTTCATCGAGGCCTACAACAAAATCAAGGTGTGCAGACTGCTTTTTCCACCGATTCTGGTCAAGTTGCGGTGACGGTTTTCAGAGCTGTGACGGTTAGCTTGTCCATGTAACTCGTATGTCTTCATTTTGCTATGTTTGTGAACATGAGATGCTAATGTACCCTATTTCCAGTGTACATTGCCCTGGATGAAGGCTTGAGCCTAATAGTAATGGAAAGAAATGACGATGTGTTGACAGGCAATTCACGAGGATGAGGATGAGAATATTGACCTAGGCTCCAGCCTGATTCAGAGTATACTGGGGGTCGAACACCAGCACCTCTACCCCAGGATCCTCCACCTGGTGATGGCTGATGGAGCCTACCAAGAGGGTGAGGACCGCCGCCTCTCCCTAACGGCCGGGCACACATTGCCTCTGCTTCAGCACTGAGACCGCTGAAGCAGAAGTACTGGGGAAGATCAGTATCAGACGACGCAGACTGGTAACGGGGCTTTGGCACGGTTGCCAAGCACCAGACTAATGTACTAATGTCTCCCAAGTCCATTTCCAGCCTGGAACTCAATAATAAAACATTTTGCTGCAGAGGTTTTATAATGACCAAGCCCACGATAAATCAGTTAGCGTTTCCTCGCTGGTCAATCTTTGCTTGGAAAAAAATAAAATAAAATGATAGTATTGCTTGCTGTATACCCTCCTCAATCATTCTCATGCGCTCGCACACAAAGTGCAGTTTTCTCCTCGTAAGTAATCCAGATCCAGTAAGTGGTAACACACACACACACACACCTGCCAATTTTGGAACCGCCTAATTGTGATAACGGCATCTCAGTTTCGACACTGAGAATCCTGGCGCCACACTGGGTGGGTGAGGAAGCGGAGGAGACGAATCGTCTTCGAACAGCCCGTCTCTTTACGTAGTGCTGGCTACACACAAGGTTCGGCGCTGTTCGGAAGAGAGGCATGTCAGTCTCTGCAGCACTGGCAGCCCGCGGGGTGCCCGGGAAGCCACCAGGAAACGCTAGTTAGCGAAAAAGGCAAGACCAGCCGTGCTGATTTAACAACCAGCACAGGCTGCAGTCTCCCAATTGTGGTGTATATGAATACTTAACGGTTTGGCTTCAAATTCACCATTTTAATTCTGAATTTTTTCCCCCTTTCTTTCTAATGCTCTTTCAGACAATGATGAAGAGGATTAGTTCTTCCTGACCACCGGATGCCATGACAATCTGCTGGCCATCGGATGTCTTCCCAAAATGCACTTTGTGTGGGACACAGATAGTGGGGGTGGGGGGGGGGGGTTAGGGTACTCTGGCATGAATTTGCATGCCGATTAACAGGTTTTACTGACGACAAGCAATTACTTTGTATGTCCTCTATCCAGAAGGGATGCACTACATTCTAACACACTTCCACATGCTGGTGCATTGTCATGTACTACTAAACCAAAAAAAGTATAATTTTGGATGTACAAATACGTTTATAAATATCTATTAAATGTATAATAAGGATTTCAAATGAAAATATGCTTTATCAAATTTAGAGCAGAATGTTTTCTGCAAGTTGGGCTCATGGTACCCTGTACTTGCCCTTTCTGTACAGGTCGGTCCCTCTGACTGGCCTAATCATCAGGTCTTCATTCCAACGGAGATTTTATCCCCGTGGCGTCACTTTTCAACCCCTCTACTCCGTTTATGCACTTTGAAAGTGGGTTCAAAACACACAGACACACACTTTGTAAAATTAATTTTTCACTCTTTCTACCGGTTCTTTTTGCGATACGTTTGATTTTCTGTGGGGGGGGGGGATTGGTGGCTGGATCATTGGGTGAGCGTTCTGGCCCGTTTGCGGCCTCGCCTGAATGTTGCCCTGCCTGTAGCTGTGTGAACAGTTTAATGTGTGCAGATGATGGTTGACATTGTAAAGCGTTCTTTTTAATTTAACAACAAAGCTGATTATTGTATATCTTTAATATGTGAACTTGAATAAACGCTTGGGGTTTTTGTTATTTCCCGTTGTCTTGTGCCGTTTGAGAGCACCGGGGTGTCTTGATGTGTAGCGCCGCTGATCTGACGAGCTCTGCCCCCGGAGCGGACTGCAGTTCAGGAAGTCTCCTTTAGGGGGCACCCTCAGACACCGCACTTTCGTTCTAATCTGGTAGTCGGCCCATATTTAGCCTCTAGGGGGAACACTTTTGCCTGGATTTCTCCGTGTTGAACCCTCCTCCAACAGCCGCCACTAAGTGAGATTGAGAAACTGTCATCCTCGTCCAGAGACGTGTTGGCACTACGCTACGTTATTCTGTGAAATTTCTAAACTTTGCTGTGAAGCCAACGGTGACCATTTGGGATGTTATATGGGATGTTTTTCATTAGAAAGACCAAAACTACAAGTTTGCGGAGAAGTACAGAGCGCCTACAGTAAATGGGGGGGGGGGGGGTGTATTTGAAATAAGTTCCGTTAATTTCCCTCCATGTAAGGTTTGCAAGCAATTGCTGAGTGATAAGCTGTTGCAGTTGTTAGTCAGGAGAGCAGACCATTATTTTAGCATTACGCTAAATCGCTGAACAGAGAGAATTCACTTTGCCATTTTTGTATACAGAGAAAAAGAGTAAATATGTTTTCCACCATTACAAAGTCAGGTGTCAGCAAGGCTGGAACCGACCTCTGGTGTTCTGGGTCAGAATGGCCGTTAGGTCTTCACGGCACTGTCTCTGGACCTTGTTGAACAACGGGAGACGACGAAGGTGGAGATGCGTTTGAATGATACACGCTTTGCTTATTTCTCTCTCTCTCTTCCTTCCCTGGCCTTTCACTGACTCCTTCCTCGTTATTTTAGCTGATAATTTTATTTAGGCCCAGGCATTCGGCACTTATTGATGTTTTCTCGTTGGTTAATTAAAAAAGGAACTCATCCAAGTTCCATTTTCTTCTTTTCTTCTTTCTCTTGGAAAACCTGTTCGTTTGTCCTTTATCTTTCCCTCAGTTAATTGTATTTGGGAGATATATAAATGGCAAATGCAAAGGAATCACAGCAACGCTCAGAGACGCTCCGCCGCCCGGCGCAATTGACGGACGGCTGACGGGCATCTCTGTGCTGCAAAGTGCTGGCCCCAGATCTGAATCACCAGCATAAACCACGGGAAGTGAGGTTTGTTTTTTATTGCACTCTCGCTCGGGATGAACCCCTGCTGATGGTTTAGCCTGAAGAGAGGGGACTCTCATTTTCCTTTTTAACTTTCTTTTTTTTCCCCTCCATTTTTGTCACATGACTCCTTTCCTCGAACTGGTAATATAAAGAGACATTAATTGGCGAAATGAGCTGATAATGCAGTAAAAAGACAGCGACCTAGTTCCTTGTCGCCGCGGGAGACAGTTCTCATTGGCTGAGGGACACTGTGGCTCATTGTTAATTGACTCCCAATATAAATTCCCAGAAGCCCACTGGGGCTTGGTTCTGAGACAAACCCATGCAGTGTCGCAGAGCAAAAGGGCTCCTGCTGTTGCTAGTAGGTGGTGTGGTGGTTAAAAGCAAGCGTGGGTAACCCCAGACCTGATGGGCCGTAGTGTGTTCTGGTTTTTATGTTCTACGCTTAACTGACGTCACCTTGCCTGGTGCTTGGGGTGTAGAAACATCGCAAATTGATTGGTACTGCCCCATTCAGGGATTACCCCCGCTCTGAGTTAATGTATTGGTTCCGATCCCATGAGGGTCACTGTTTTGGTATCATTGAGCTGGATACTTACCCTGAATTTCTTCAGTAAAGCAGTTCGGTTATCGAGCTGCATAATTGGATAAAGTAAAGCAAGTGAGTCACAGTGGATCTGCATTCACTTCTGAAGAGGAATAATGGCTTCTTAAGCTCAGTCCTGTGTCTAAATCGGAGTTAGGAATCTTAGTATTAACTCCACTTTGCTCAAGGTCAAACCTCTGGTGTAAAGTTGGTGTTGCTCTCCAGGGAAATTAGAAATTAGAGCTTGCCCAAGAGCACCTAGTATTAAAGCATTATATATTTTATGGATTAAATTGTTGAGAATTTAGAGATTAGTTCATTCCACACCTGCGGGGTCTTACAGTGGTAATTCAATTAATCTTTGCTCCAGTTTGGACCCTTCATTATAAATGTGTGTCAAATCGAGTTTGCGCTGCTGCTGCTGGGAGCTAATTCTGCGGGGAACTATATAAATATGTATTTCCTTTAAGTTAAGTGAAATTGTTTTTATCAAAAGAAATCTGGTATGGCATACTCTGAATTAAGGAGCTTAAAAAAAGTACTGGACTTCAAAAGATCACGCTATACCAAGAGTGGTAGGGTGAACACCACTCAACTTCCCACAGATACCAGAGCATCATGACTTCCCACTAATACCAGAGCAGCTCTCCTCACACTGACTTCCCACTGATACCAACAAAGTTTTCTCCTCACACAACCTTCAGCTCTCATCCTGACTTCCCACTAATACCAGAGC